>OVAO01000216.1:0-15809 GCA_900406285.1 Biscutella auriculata
TGTTTGATCGATCAAAGATTCAGTTCGATCGAACTATGCGCTTTTCGTCACTTTGATATTTTTTTCCAAAAATCAACCTGAAGCTCATAAAAAAAAAACATGTGAAGACCAAACGAAAATATAAGGAATTAGATGAAGTACCGATGGGTTGCTTCCCATAAGCGCTAGAATATCATCACGAGCCTGACTGAATTACTAATCAGTTGATGGTTGGTGCAGAAAGAGAGATTGCAACCCTCTCCTTATGAAGGTAGGTCTGGTGCAACTATCTTTGGAACCTTTTGAGATTTTGGAGCGGGCAACCTAAATGATATGATATGATTCATCAGCTTTCGAACACCTTCTTCGCCCTGTTCCTTCCATTCAGGTGTGATCATGCTTGTGACCTTATGGAATTGCTTAGGTCTACTCGTGCTCAAAACCTTGTATTTCATGCTTTCTCCATCACACCTGAAAGGGGTAAATTTCACAATTGGACCAAACTCGGTAGGCTCATTAGTCACTCCATTGACTTGTTTATTGCCTTTCTTTTTCTCTCTTCTCGTCTTCTTCTCTCTGATTTCTTGAGGTGGTAGGCAAGTCTCTTCATTAAGAACCTCTTTGACCTCACTTCGTCGGTGCTCTCAAGAGGACTATAATGACTACTAGAAATTGTGGGTGAGGGTCCCCGTCCATGACTTCCTTGATCTCACTTTTCCTAGCCTTTGTAGAAGAATTGTTCTTCCTCTTGCCTATTTTGTTCTTTCTCTTGCCTATTTTGTTATTTCCTTTCCTTACCTTCTTCATCGGGTTTGGAGTCTCCTCATCTGAGACTTTGTTTGCAAACTGCACATAACCTATTGAGGAAGAATCTGCATCTGGATCACTTTCTGGCACATAAGAAAAAAAGAGATTCTTGGATATGTAAGAAAATGCAACACGATTTTTAGGCAAATTAAAAACCGCCCCCACACTGGCTAAGAAGGGTCTTCCTAAAAGCAACTCATTTTTGGGGGTTTCTCCGAATCCAATACATAAAAGTCTATAGGAGCTAAACGTCCTCATATCACAATGGAGACATCCTACCAAATGTCGTCAGATCTTGACCTAGAAGAGAAGCAAAATGGGTTTTGTTATGGGAAGTGAGGAGGGGAATACTAATGTCGAATCTGAATTCATGATGAATCAAATAACCTGATCTTCTAAAGATTCTAACAAGTCTAAGAAGGAGGGTTGTTTATATTTTCACTAGCAAACAAGATAGTCTCAATTGCAGTAAATTAAACTAAAACGAGATGATGACTAAAACGGTATTAAAAGCTAAGTAACTGGCAAGGCAATCGATTTCAAGTGACTTGGTTCTAGCTAGTGATGTTAAACAAAAAGCTAATCATAGGTATAGCGATTTCAAATATAGATTAATCCACTCTAGTGGTAAAAATATTTATCCTAACATGCATTCTAACACAATCGCTTGGCTAAACGCATAATTAAGAAGCATTGAACCCAATCCCATACAACCATCAAATGATCCTAACACAATATCTTGTAAATGTTTCAAATGACAACCATCAAATGATCCTAACATGCATACTAAGACAATCCATTGGATAAATGCATGATTAGAAAGCAATGACAACAATCCCATACAACCATCAAACGATTCTAACAAAACTCTCATGGCAAGACTTCAATCGACAACTTAATAGATAGGACTTAGAGATTCGTGAACATCTCTCCATTAATGAATCTCCTAAAATCTAAAATGAGGATGACCAACCCTATTCTAGCATTAAGCACATCTACAAGAAGAATACAATGATAGATTCAAACATAAGCATCATTAACCATCCTCAAATCAACCTAATCTACCATAACCATCTACTTATGAAAGACTACTCACTATCCATAAGGAGAACAAAATATTTTAGGGAAAATATATGTTCAATCATGGATTGATTAAGAATAATAAAGAAAGATTGCAAAGTTAAACAAGATTAAACAAAGATTAAGCTAAGAAGTTGCATTAAACTTCAAGATCCAAAATAGAAATAGGTTTCAAATACCAAAATTGGATAAATCCTAGAATGTAAGCTCTCCCCTTTTAGGGTTTTTGACACAAAACATATATATAGTAGTAAAACATAGAAGGATAAATCGAGTGGTCAACTCTTTAATCTCTTATTTGACTCTGCTTGGACAAGATCGGTCAGACTTGGTCAGTGCTGGTGACCGATCATGTGCTTGGCCGCTTCTTCATGGTCTACATCGGTCACCGATGATTGATGTTGGTGACCAATGCAGATGCTCCTTTGGCAATTCTTCATGCGTCGGCCAGCCTTGTTTGATGCCCTTGGTCAATATGCTCAAATTCTGGTTCCTTTGTCCTGAAATGCTCCCTTTCCACGCCTCGGTCCTCTCCAATCACCTGAAATGCAAATATGTACAATTGCAATCCTAAAGGACTCGAAATACAATCTAAACTATACAAGAATGAGCATAAATGAGGGCGTAAAAGTGATCAAAAAGCACAAATATCAACTCCCCCAAACTTAGACTCTTGCTTGTCCTCAAGCTAAGCAAAACTTAAGTGAAGGAAAGAATTAATGGAAATCAGATCAACGGGTTTAAAGTAAGGAAACAAAGCAAGCAAACTTAACAAAGCATGAAAGAGTGACCCACAACTAATAACATCTAACAGCCAAGCGTCTAAACACTAATGAAACTGAACTATCATCACAAAGCTCTATGTTACCGATTAGAGAAGGAACTAATCTAGACTATAGCAATTCAACCTATTCCCTACTCGTAAACCTTTTCAGAACCTTTAAGATTCAAGCGATTTCGGGTTCCTTTCCCTCTCTTTTCTTTATTGCTGCAAATCTTGGCAGTTGGCTCTTTTTTTTCTTTTTCTGGATGATGGTCACCGCTCCAAAATCTTCTTGGGTTCTCTTGTTGCAGGTTGATCGATCGCCTAAGTGGTTATGCAGTCAGAATGCCCATCCCCTCACAACAAGCTTCCATGGCGGTTGATCAGACGCCTAAGTGGTTATGCACTCAGAACACCCGTCCCCTTACCATAGAAGTTCGCAACAGGTGTGATCAAACGCCTAAGTGGTTATGCACGTACATGCTTGTCGCCTTACCACATACCTCTGCGACAAGCTGATCAAACACCTAGATGATTATGCATCCAAACGCTTGTCCTCTTATCCTGAGAATTAGGGTTTTATTCCATTTTTCTGTTGTTTCTTTTTCTTTTTTTCTTTTTATCTTTTTATTCGGTTTTTCTTTTTTTGGATAAAGAGAGAGGGGGAATCCTTAGACCTAAAACCATACCTTGAGGAACCTAATAAGGGATTTCAGGCACAATTTAATGCTATAAACTATGTCCTCATGGGAAAGAACTAATTATGAAGCCCAAGTAACAATTAGGAAAGAATAACCTATAGTGTGTTTCCCACTATGTATGCTTGATAAGGTTAGCCAACAAGGCATCAAAAACTCTGAGGAAAACCCATAATCCTCATGGATTCCCAATGAAAATTATCTAGAACCAATCCTAAAAGAATGCAAATTTTTTTTGATTTTTGAAAATTTTCGATTTTTTTGGTTTTTTCCGAAAATCTTAACTATCTACAAGGCAAAATGAGATAATAAGATAAGAAAGCTACATAAGATATATACAAAAACAAAGCTAAATGCAAAAGTAAGTCTAAGTGAAGAGAAGAAACTGAAAATAAGATAAGAAAGCTAATTGCAAAAGTATATACAAAAAGGTGATAAGAGAGTACCTCAATAAACGTTTAGGGAGGGATCAAATTCTCCATCAGATGAGAATGTTGTGGACTCATTGTCGGAGAAAGGGTGCAGTGGAGGAGGTATAGACTGTCTTGGTCTTGAGAACGAGTTCCTCTCCTTCCTCCTGGAGCGCCTTCATGCCAACATTTCTTCTTCAAAGTCATCCATTTCTTGATCTTCAATTCCGGGAAATCCTGGGTCACCCATATCATAACCATTCCTTGAACTACTCACTTGCCTCTTGAACATTTCAATTAGCTTCAACGTCTCATGAACCATCATGTCCATCACATTACCCATCTTCTTCACTTTTTTCTTAAATTGTTGTACTTCCCTCACTGACTTCCTAGTCGCTCAGTATTGGAAAAAATTCCACCGAGATATCCTTCTGATTTCGAGATGGAGGTCTTGGATGGGTCCCAATCTAAGTGGGATAGACGAAGGCGCATCAATATATCGACCACTCCCATAGATGATAGGAGGGCGATCTCCATAATTCTCTGTGGTAAGAGATGGACCATCTCGATGTTCCTGATCCTAAGCACCTGAAGTCTGCCTCTTTGAATCGAAATCATGAGGTCCAAGGAGTACCTGCTTTCCGTGACTGAAGTAAATGTTGCTAGGCCGTGAGAGCTGGTGATTACTGGGTTAGGGAGAAGAGTCATATGATCTGATCCTCTATCTGAAAATTTGTAGACAAACTTCTCCTTAACCTTGCTAGATAAGAAATGTATCGTCAGATACTTGACATCCATCGACCTAGGTTGATTACCCGCATCATCTTCTGGCAAATCAACCTGAGCAAGCCTCAATATTGGAGTCACAAAACTCCCAATGCTAATATGAGGATCTAGTTCGTTCGGACCCATCCCCATCTCTATAGATCAAGAAGATGTTTGCAAAACAACTTCATAGGACTAAACTTTGCTTCCTCCAAACCCAATATGCATGTATCAAAGGGGCTAGCGCCTGGCTCGTAAATATAATCCCGTCTTCGATAATAAAGCCCGCTTCATGCCTCACTGAGAAGGAGTGCGAAAGGATCTTGTGCACATAACGTGCAGCGGGGTGTAAGGGAACACTTGACCCGTCCCGATGCAAAGGGCTTAGACCCAATGGTCTTCCAGATGATTTGAGAAAAACCCGAAAACTTCAGCAATCTGAGAAAAAGTGACACTACGGTGGATCCCGTCCCATCCTCTAACTTGAGTAAATGATAAGAGGAGTTTTGCCTCTTATTAATCAAATGTCGTATAGAGGGTTTAAAATGTCCAACCAATCCGGGAGTGAATCACATACTAGGACTATGGAGAATTTATCTAGTCTAAGTCGAATAGGAATGTCTTTTGTCACTGAACAATCTTAAAAAAGCAATTTTACTATAACAAAGCAAGTAATAAAAGTCAACAAAAAGTCAACGAAACCGAATAAACTTGAAATCAAAGGAAGATAAAGTACATGGAGCAGGGCAATCAAATTGGACAGTGAATTTCATGTTCATGATATTCAATTTCATCATACAATGCTTATCCTTAGTCTAAAAACTATCTGATTTAAGCTAATACACACTCGTGGTAGAAACCCCAATCTAAATTATGCATTCACACAATCTCTTGGCCAAATACATAATTAACAAGCATTAAAGTCCTAGTCTATGCAACTACTAAATAATCCTAACACAATCTCTTGGAAATACCTCATTTAGCACAAGTTTAACTCATTCATATATTTAATTGAACACATCTCGGGCGATAATTCTCCTAATATCTAGATGAGAGTAGTTAAGTCTAATCTAGCATTAAACACATTAAACAAGTGAAGATATCATAAATAAAGCTCCAAACATCATAACCAATCAATCAAAAGCCCTAATCCACCCTAATCCATAAGCTTTAAATGAGTACTCACACATCATGTTTAGAACACTTTGATAGTTTCTAGACATGACTTGGCAGAGAAAATAAAAGAATGAAATAGAAATCAAAAGCAGTAGACAATCAAGGAGAGAAATTGAAGAAGAGAAGTGCAATAGATAATCAAGCTTTCAAGAGAGTTCTTAAGAAGAGATGAGAGCAAAACAAGATCTAAAAACTTAGAAAAATAAGACTTAATGAAAAACTAAGGTAAAAATTGTGTCTAAGGTTTTAGTTATTGGCTTCCTTAAATACTTAGCCAAATTACTCAAAAAAGGAAATTAAGACTTGAACTTTTTGCTTCCTTAAATACTCAAAAAAGGAAATTAAGACTTGAACTTTTTGCCTCCGCGGAATGTGCACCGGTCAGGGGCTGGCAGGTGTGCCCTGACCGATGTGGTTCTTCCGTGTCTTATGGGTTATGCGCCGGTCAACTGCACCGGTCTCTTCTCACCGGTGTATAATCTCTATCCGGTTCCTGGGACAAGCGCCGGTCAGTCTGACCGGTGTGGTTGCCAGTTCCGGGACATTAATGTTTTTGCTCCATTTCTGCTCCATTTTTGCTCAGTTCCTTGCCTTAGTCTTCTCTGCACCTGAAATGACAAATAACATGCAAATGCAACCTACAAGACTCTAAAATGCATCTTAATCTAATGTGAAATGAATGAAATCGAGTGTTAAAACCATCTAAATCAATGCATATCAACTCCCCTAAAACTTATCTTGTGCTTGCCCTCAAGAAAAAAAAAGTCTAAGAAAAGGGTCGAGGTTTGAAAAACAAGAACTTAACAACCAAAAGTCATCGATGAGAGCATTTTCGACTTAGCATAACTACTCGTCTCATCATTCAAGCAATATCACAATCTGCTATTATTACTAAACCAAGTTGATCCACCTAACTAACCTATGATGCGTTTCTACATTCAATTAAGCAAGAGTGAAACATGATCAAATGAATGCACAAGGGTTTCAATCGGTTCGGTAGAAAGGGGACTCCAATGCGAAAAATAAATTTCCACACATGGCATGAAGGTTGATTGTAATATGGTTTCTCTCGCGGAGTGAAAGGATTAGATCAAAATCAAGCGAGACAAAGAGCAATTGGCGCATACAATATCAAACATCTATTCTTCCCCAATCAATGCACCTAAGTCTACCCAATCCTATTATTCTTCTAATTTCTTCACCAATCTTTTGCTACCTTAAGGGCTTTTTGTTTTCTTTCTTTCTAAATTGCTCAGACTCTTGTTTTCATCTTTTTAGGGTTTTCTTTTTCTTTGATTGTTTCTTCTTCTTTGCATTCCTTTTCTTCTTTAGNCTAGCCTTTCATATCTCTTTTACTTAGAATCTAGCAACATTTTCTTCATTTTCTATCCATCCCTTAAGGTTTTCCTCTCATTCTTTTCTTGGTTTCTTTTTCATTTACTTTCTTTCCATCCTTTTTTGTTCTCATTTTCAGAAATCATCCAATCAATCATCAAGCTTAGACTACCCATAACCCGGATGAATCACGTCCTAGAGCTAACCAAGCTTTTCAAATTCAGTTCCAAGGCCTATTCTACCTAAGCTACCCGAATAAATGTTCTCTATTGTCGCTCTCTATACTTCCAGGTTTTTGCAAAATCATCAATCACTAAAGAAAAGAACAATGAGAACTCACAAGTGTTTGAGTCTGGGGGTGCTTTGGGTGAGAGGTATTATCCTTAAAATGAGAACAACCGAGTTGGGCTAAAAGTGTTTCGGTCTAAGGTGCCCAAACTTGTGCTCGAAATAAGAGAAACCATGAAACACAAGTGAAAGAATTTATCATGCTAATTAAAGTTCAGGATTATACTCATATCATATTGAAAGCAATCCTAGGCTAGTAGACTTCACAAACCAATGACTTAACTTTTTAAACATTAAGATCTAAAAGTATGAACTTCAAGATTTTTTGAGACTACTAAGCCAAAATCAATGGTCGGGAGTTAAGGTGCATAGGTGCTTTCTTGAAAACATGAAATGCAAGATAAATGAGACCTAAGCTAAAGTGCAATGCAATCCTAGATGCAAAATCCGAATAAAAGCAAATAGTTTTGAAATTTTTGATTTTTTTCAGGTTTTAGGTTTTATAAAATGCAATGCGTATGAGACTCAATCATAAAAAAAAAATAGAAAACGACATCAGTGCAAGGGTGGCTCCTCCCCCAAACTTAAATCACACAATCTTTGTGTGTTTAAGTCGAAAGAAGGAGACCAAATATAAAAATAAGAAAACTACATGCTTATTTACAGAGGTGACAAGAGTGTATACCTACATGAATCGGTCAGTAGGATCATAGGGTTTATGTATTGACCTTCTTTGCCCTGAAGACCTATGGAACCTGCAAAATCCAAAACTCAAACGAAAATCAAACTTCCAAGTTACCAAGTTCAAATAAAAAACAACTGAGGTTTTAAATATGTACAAGGATAGACATGGGACTTCTCCCAAGTAAGCTTCTTTAAAGTCTCTTAGCTTGACGTCCTTTTTGGTTATCGTGGTTCATGGCCTTTCTCAAACATAGTGAACTTGTTTTGAAGTTCCTTAATGATCTTGAGGTTAGAAGCATTATGAGCTTAAGACTATCAATCGTCTTTAACAATGCTCCCTTGAGTTCGTTCCACTTTTCATCTTCAAGACTAGTCTTACAATTGCTAGTCTTTTTGTCAACCTTGATCTCAACTTATCCATTTATAATTAGTTCCTCCAAATGCTCATCAATTTGATCATCTACAATCTCTGCATACAAGGCCTACCCAGTTAAGGCGGCCTTTTTTCCTATCATCGTGGTGTAATACTCTCGGACGCGGTCTTTCCCTAGATGCAGGCTAACAATGCCTTTCTTGACATCAATGATCGCCCCAGTAGTTGCCATAAATGGCCTGCCCAAGATGATTGGGTTAATAGGCTTCCTTTTATTTACAAAATCGCAAAGTCGGTCGGAACCTTGTCTTTCCCTATCCTTACTGTGAAATCCTTCAGCATTCCTATCAACTTTCGCACATATCCATCGGCTAGTCTCATCGATATCCTGCACGATTCAAAGGAAACAAAGCCGAGTTTCTTAGCACTCTTGAGTGGCATAATGGTGATACTTGCACCTAAATCACATAAGCAGTTGTTATAATGATGGATCCTAAGGTACAAGGGATAGTAAAAATCCCTGGATCGCCACGTTTAGTTGGCTAATATGTGATTGGAGGGGTGATGTTGAGTTTCTAACATTGGGTGCCTTTCCTTTTTCTAGGCTTTCGTCAGTCTGAATGCTCACCCCCTATCTAGTTTCTCATTGTCCTCGATGAGAAGACATGTAGAGACGCAGTTAACATACTCCATGGTGGCGGTTTCCTCTTTACTCGATATTTGATCCATTTATTTCTTGGGAGTGGATTCGAGTTGTGCTACTTTGTTGTCTAGAACCTTAACATGGGAGGTCAAGCCTTCAATCTTGGTATTGAGATCACTGTAAACACCATCAATCTTGGCGTAGATTTCTTACTTGAACTCTGTGTAAGAAATTTCACTTCGGTTTTGGCCCTCCAAGAGTGGCTTCAACATTTTTGATAGTCTGCTCCTCTTTGACAGGAGAGTGAGGGTCAGCGTCTTGAGCATGTGTTTGGTGGCTGAATTGTGCACTAGAGAAACCGGAATGCATGTTGGATTGTTGTAGCTGCTAGGGTTGGAAACCATATTAATGGAATTGGGGCATAGTTAGAGAGTAGCCCTGATGGTTTGGAATGGATATGGGTAATGGTAGTGAAATCCCTATTGATAACCTTGTTGTCCCCCAAAGTTGGCCAAACGATCAAACTTTGCATGAAGTGAAACAATCTCTATCATCATGTCTCTTATCTCTAGTGCACCTTAAGAGACAAAACAGAGAGAGTTGAGAAATTAATAACTGAAATAGAAAGACTTAGTCTCAAACAAATTCAAAGTCCTAATAGCAAATCTAAATCCAGAATCGGCAACAACGCCAAATGATAAGAGGATTTTTGCCTCTTATTAATCAAATGTAGTATAAAGGGTTTAAAATGTCGAACCAATCCGGGAGTGAATCACATACTAAGACTATGGAGAGTTCATCTAGTCTAAGTCGAACATGAATTTTTTTGTCACTAAACAATCCTAAATAAGCAATTTTACTAAAACAAAGCAAAGCACAAAAGACAACAAAAAAAGTCAACGAAACCGAATAAACTTGAAATCAAAGAAAGATAAAGCATATGGACCAAGACAATCGAATTGGGCAGTCAATTTCATGTTCATGATATTCAATTTCGTCATATAATGTTTGTCATTAGTCTAATAACTATCTGATTTAGGCTAATCCACTCTCCTGATAAAAACCCATATACTAATCATTCATTCACACAATCTCCTGGCGAAATACATAATTAACAAGCATTAAAGTTTTAGTCTATGCAACTACTAAAAAGCCTAACACAACCTCATGGAAATACCTCATTTAGCACAAGTTTAACTCATTCAGACATTTCATTGAACTCCTCTCGGGCGATAATTCTCCTAAGATCTAGATGAGAGTAGTTAAGTCTAATCTAGCATTAAACACATTAAACAGTGAAGATATAATAAATCAAGCTACAAACATCATAAACAATCAATCAAAAGCCTTAATCCATAAGCTTTAAATGACTACTCACACATCATGTTTAGAACACTTTGATAGTTTCTATACATGATTTGGGAGAGAAAATAAAAGAAGGAAATGGAAATCAAAATCAGTAGACAATCAAAGAGAGAAATCAAAATAAAGAAGTGCAATAGATAATCAAGATTTCAAGAGAGTTCTGAAGAAAAGATGAGAGAAAAACTAGATCTAAAAACTTAGGAAAATAAGGCTTCATGAAAAACTATGGTAAACACCGTGTCTAAGGTTTTAGTTATTGACTTGGTTGTAAACACCTAAAATACTTAGCCAAATTACAACTCAAAAAGGGAAATTAAGACTTGGTCTTTCTACCTCCGCGTGATGTGCACCGGTCAGGGGCTGGCCGGTGTGCCATGACCGGTATGGTTACTCTGTGGCTTCTGGTTCTGCGCCGGTCAGCTGCGCCAGTCTGTTATGACTGGTGTGTAATCTATGTACGGTTCCTGGGACAAGCACCAATCAGTCTGAGCGGTGTGGTTGACTGATGTGGTTGCCAGTTCTGGGACTTAGACATTTTTGCTCCATTTTTGCTTAGTTCCTTGTCTTAGCCTTCTCTGCAATTGAAATGACAAATAACATGCAAATGCAACCTAGAAGACTCTAAAATGCATCATAATCTAATGAAAAAAAAATAAAAAACGAGTGTTAAAACCATAAAAATCAACACATATCAGTAAATCGTCCCCCAAATCATCTCCTTTGTCGTCCTCAGGGAACTTAACCTCCATCGAGCCAAGAAACGCACATGTATTCTCCTAGAAACCTAGACAATGCAACTCCATAACCGACCCAATACCCATTCCCTGGAATATATGTCTGACTTCATCTCATGTACCCAATGCTTGCAGAGTAATGGCATCTGGTAGAACCGTTGGCACGAACTTACATTCCCTCAATGCGTGATACACGACCAGGTTTGTCTTAGTCTTTGTCTGGCGGTTGATTGGAGTTGGCTTATCTCGTGCGAAGTGAAAGAAGCTTGGTGTTTCTGGAACCACTTCTTCCTTTTCTTGCGTGGGAGGGTTTGCTTGGATCCTCTTTGCTTTGGCTTCTAAATTTTGTCTTGTCCTCAAGGTGGGATCAAGAGCTCGGGCATTGACGCTATCCACTAATAATCCCGGATGTCTCAAACTTGCCCGTGTTACTCCTCCAATGATTTCCTTGCCCTAATCCTTTACGGGTATTCTTGTGCTTGACATAGCTATATCTACAAAGGAGATAGTCAATAAGTCCAAAATTATTCAAAGAATGACATAATAAAATAAGCAAGTGAAATCAAGAACAATGGTTATCGATATCCAAGCTGATAAATGCTGGGTTGCGCGAAACAACCCTTGGAGATGGATCTGTTGACGGCCGGCTAGGATGAAGCGGCCTCAACGTCCATGGCTCTCAAACCTACGTTCAAAAGAGATGAGTTTTGTTAATTTCCGACCAAACACATATAAAAATAAGAACAGTCAATAGAGATAAGGGAAAAGAGAAGCGACGGTCGATGGAGTTGAAGTTGGGGTCGCCGGGTACGGCCGGTACGGTACGCCGGTCGTACGGAGAAAAGTTGAAGTTTTTCCTTCGACAGTGGCTACTCCAATGTTGACGCCGTTGGTTGAGGTGCTCTTTGACGTCAAATAACAAGGTTCGACCGAGAGAGATTGTTGGAAATGCGAGATCTGGTCGAGGAATGACGGAGGAGGTCGCCGAGCACGTACGGTACGGCCTCGCCAGACCGTACAAGGATTTCCTTGAAACTTTCCTCGCACAAACGGACTCCGACGGGGTTAAAACTTCTTGGGGTTGGTTCTTGTGATAAAAGAGGCAGAATGATCGGAACAGAACCGGCGGTTGACGGCGGAGGGAGGAGGACGACTGTGAGGGTATGAAACGGCGACATGTAAAGAGTTGGAACAATGGAATGATGGAAATGATGGGGAAAGAACGAAAAGGACCACTAGAGAGGTGGGGTTCTCTAGATACACCTTGAACCTAAGATATGACACACTTAGGGTTCTTCTCAAGATATGACACACTTAAGAAGAAAGAGCTAACATGAGAAAGTTCTTGTTTTTGATTCAAAAATGCTAGATAAAGAAAAAAGGTTTCTCAAAACAAAGTTTAAATACTAAAGGAAGAGAGGAAGCCCTAAACATGAGGGGCAAAATACTACTATATTGGCTAAGTGTTGAAACACTTTCTCTTGGAACCTTGAGAGTTGGTTCATGTGCAATGGGCCTCATTAAAAACCTTGNCGAACCATCTCTATGTTGGTTTAGCTTCTTGAAGACGAAAGGAGATAGATGTGTGCATCCGACTCCCTTTCCTTCAAGACGTAGCAAGTCATCTCGAGCAAGTCTCTTCGCTTGTGCTCTCATGATGGGGCCATTTGGTGCTTGGAGAGATGGTTCTTCCTCGGGAAAAATTGGTTCCTTGCCTTCCAAGCGTGTATCATCCCCTCCCTCTTCTAAAGGATTTGTCCTCAAATCCGAGGGGCCTATACCAAACGAAATCAAGTCAGCAACGTTGAAGGTGGAACTCACATTATACTTACCTTGGAGGACCAATTGGTAGTTGTTCTCATTTATCCTTCTTGTGACTTGAAAGGGGCCATTTATTCTCGGCTTAAGCTTGGAATCTCTTTCCTCCGGGAACCTATCCTTCCTCAAATGAATCCAAACCCAATCTCCTTCATTCAAGACTTGAGCCTTACATCCCTTGTTGGCGTGCTTAGTATAGTATTCAGTTTTGGACTCAATATTAGCCTTAGCTTGTTCATGCATCAACTTGACTTGTTCGGTCTTCTTCACACCACCTATACTCAAACTTTCACTCAAAGGAAGATGTATTACATCCAAAGCAGTAAGAGGCAAATATCCATAAACAAGCTCAAAGAGACTGAATTTAGTAGTAGAATGCTTTGCAAAGTTATATGCAAATTCTGCATGAGGCAAGCATTCTTCCCAAGTTTTCAAATTCTTTTTGATTAAGGCTCTAAGAAGCATGGCCATGGTTCGGTTAACAACTTCAGTTTGTCCATCCGTTTGAGGATGGCAAGTATTAGAGAACAATAGTTTGGTACCAAGTTTACTTCATAAGGTTCTCCAAAAGTGACTTAAGAATTTGGTATATCTATCCGAAACTATTGTTTTAGGCATGCCATGTAACTTAACCACTTCCCTAAAGAACAAGTTTGCAATATTAGAAGCATCATCCGTTTTATGACAAGGAATGAAATGAGCCATCTTAGAGAATCTATCAACAACCACAAAGATGGAATCATGACCGTGTCTAGTCCTAGGAAAACCAAGCACAAAGTCCATAGATACATCATGTCAAGGATTAGATGCAATAGGGAGAGGTGTATACAAACCGAGAGACTGATTTTTAGCCTTGGCTTGTTTGCACTTGATGCATTGAGAACATAGCTTCTCCACGTCCATCCTCATGTGTGGCCAAAAGAAATGGTCTTGAGCTACCTTCATGGTTTTGTCTACTACAAAATGTCCCATTAGGCCGCCACTATGAGCTTCCCTAATCAACAACTCTCGGATAGACCCATTAGGTACACACAAACGATTCTTGAAAAACAAGTAGCCATCAAGGATATCGTAATGATTCAAAGCATGAGATAAACACTCGGTATATATGCTCTTAAAGTCAAGGTCAATAGCATAGAGATCTTTCAATTGCTCAAATCCTAAGAGTCTAGCATCCAAAATAAAGAGAAGAGTNAGAGAAGAAAGTACCTCCTTGATAATGCATCGGCTACAACATTATCTTTACCTTGCTTATGACATAGGGAAATGTCACAATGAATTCAACCCATCTAGCATGTCTTTTGTTCAGTTTTTGTTGGCCCTTGAGGTGCTTCAATGATTCATGATCCGTATGTATGACAAATTCTTTCGGCCAAAGGTAATGTTGCCAAGTTTGTAGAGCCCTTACGAGTGCATAGAGTTCTTTGTTACGTGGTGTAGTTCAAGGTTGATCCAGTTTCTCACTGAAGTAAGCAATAGGTCTTCTATCTTGCATCAGGACAGCTCCCACTCCAAGGCCCGATGCATCACACTCAATTTCAAAGGTCTTAGAGAAATCGGGTAGCACAAGTAATGGGGCATTGGTTAGTCTTTCTTTCAAGGCTTGGAAGGCTTGTTCTTGAGGTTCTTCCCACTTGAACCCTACTGACTTCTTGATGATTTCGGTGAGAGGGGCAGCTATGGTGCTAAAGTCTTGCACAAATCTCCTATAGAAGCCGGCTAAGCCATGGAAGCTTCTTACTTCAGACTGTTTTGGGAGTTGGCCATTCTCTAATGTATTGAACCTTGCCATCATCCACTCTCACGCCTTCAGCTGACACAACAAAGCCAAGAAAGACTAGGTTATCCGTCCCAAAAGTGCATTTAGCTAAGTTAGCATAAAGTTCTTCTTTCCTTAGCACATCTAGAACCAATTTCAAGTGTTTAACATGTTCTTCTAAGTTCTTGCTATAAATCAAGATATCATCAAAGTAGACAACCACAAATTGAACCATGAATCTCCTAAGAACATGGTTCATCAATCTCATGAAGGTACTTGGAGCATTGGCTAGACCAAAAGGCATCACAACCCACTTGTATAGTCCATGCTTAGTTTTAAAAGCCGTTTTCCATCCATCTCCTTCTTTCATTCTAATTTGATGATAACCAATTTTTAAATCACTCTTAGAGAAAATCTTAGAGCCATGGAGCTCATCAAGCATATCATCTAAACGTGGAATGGGATGGCGATACTGAACCGTGATGTTGTTGATTGCGCGGCAATCAACACACATGCGCCAAGTTCCATCTTTCTTGGGAACCAAAATCACGGGCACAACACAAGGACTCACGTTCTCTCTGATGTAGCCTTTCTCCATGAGTGCCTCCACTTGTGTTTGTAGTTCCTTGGTCTCAAGAGGATTCGTTCTATAGGCCGGCCGGTTTGGAAGTGTTGCTCTGGGTACAAAGTTTATTTGATGCTCAATGCCTCGCTTGGGTGGTAAGCCATGAGTATCCTCTTCACCTGGAAAGACATCTCTATACTTGTACAAGAGATCACTAAGAACACTCGGAACCTCCGGTGAAGGGTTAGTAACACAAGCAAGACTCTCTTTATACACAATAAGTAAAACCGTTTGATTAGCATGAAGAGATTTTCTTACAACGCTTTGGTTGACTAGAAAGTTGGAGACTTTCTTGCTCTTAGTAGGCTCATCCTTCTTCTTGAGGTGAAGTTTGTCTTGTGCCACTTCATGTGGAGTCATAGGTAAGAGAGTGATCCTTTTGTCGTTATGTTCGAGGGTGTACTTGTTGGTGAAGCCATCATGAACAACCCTTCGGTCAAATTGCCATGGCCTTCCCAAAAGTATATGTCCAGCCTCCATGGGTAAGACATCACATAGGATCTCATC
>OVAO01000216.1:25594-37104 GCA_900406285.1 Biscutella auriculata
CATTGACTTCAAGGAGTTCATAGATGCACACAAGAGAAGTGGAGGGATTAGACCTTCCGATATTCGAAATGCTTTCTGGACTTTTGATTTGAATGGTGATGGGAAGATAAGCGCAGAGGAAGTTATGTCAGTTCTGAGGAAGCTTGGAGAGAGATGCAGCTTAGAAGACTGTAAGAGAATGGTAAAAGCTGTTGATGCGGACGGTGATGGATTGGTCAATATGGAAGAGTTCATGAAGATGATGTCTAACAACATTGTCTGATGATTATGTCTCTGTCATTGTAATTAAAGTTAATTATCCATGTTTCATACAATATAATTTCAAAACATAAAATCTTTAAAACGTTGAGTCGACATGTTCCCAAATGTTTGGAAGTTATCATACTAAAAACCAAATTTAAACACAAAATATATTTATCTAACTGATTTCGTTAATTACTTACACTATTTAGTAAAATTTCAGCATATAATCATAAATCTACCATAAAAAAAACTACAAACT
This sequence comes from Biscutella auriculata, assembly GCA_900406285.1. Lineage (NCBI taxonomy): Eukaryota > Viridiplantae > Streptophyta > Magnoliopsida > Brassicales > Brassicaceae > Biscutella > Biscutella auriculata. The sequence goes on from OVAO01000216.1 coordinate 26,097, forward strand.
GTTTCGTGGCTAAATCAAATAGTCACGAATTTACCACTCAAAAACCACATAAAATTTTCCTAAATATATTTACAACTTTAAAACCTCTGAACTTTTTAAACTACAAAACTATAAATCATGTATTCTAAGCTCTAAGTCATATATTATAAACTCTAAACATTAAATCATAAATCATATATTCTAAATCTCAAACTCTAAAACTGTAATACTTAACTCAAAACTCTAAACATTCAATCATAAATCATATGTAATTAATAAATATTCAGATTAAAATAAAATTGAAACTATTAACAAAGAATGATTATATATTTAGAGCAAAATAAATTAAAAATTAAAACTATTAACAAAAAATATACATTAAAATAAAATGAAAAATGGACTATTAACAAAGAATGAAACAACAATTAGATCAACATTAATTCAACTTTAAAATTACTAACAAAAAAAATAATAAATAAATATCTATGTCAAAGAATAAGATTAAACCACCCTTAGTTGATATTCCTCATGGATTAATTTTTATGGGTTAGGATTACCATCTGTGACCGTTGATAAGAGTAGATCATGATAATATCCCACGTTTTTTTCTCTTTCTCTTCCTTCTCTACATTCATCTTCTCTTTCTCTTCATCTTTGAGCGAGCAGACTCAGACTCTTTCTCCTCCGTCAAAACGTCGAAGCTGTTAAAGGCGGACCGCTTGTCTCTATCTCTCCTCACTACAAGAAACAAACCCAATTTTCGACGGGCGTCTATCTGACGGCATTGACGGATTGGAGTTTCGTTAGTATTCCGTCGGAATTTCCGACGGCGTGAAATCCGTTAGTATTCCGTCGGAATTTTCGATGAAGAGAAATCCGTTAATATTCCGTCGGGATTTCCGACGGAATATTACCGTTGATAAAAATACCGACGAAATTTCAACGGATTTTTAAAAGCTTATGTGACCGTTGGAAAATGGATATAATCCGTCGGAAATCCGTCGGAATTTCCGATTGATTTCCAACGTGTTGTGACCGTTAGGAACGTCTGACGGGTTTCCGATGGATTTCCGACGAAAAATAATAGTTGTTGGCAAACGGCTAACTTATGTTGGCAAACGGCTAACTTCCGTCGGAAATTTCGCCCATCAGACCTTATAAATATCCTTTCGTCCTCTCATTACTTCACAAAATCAACATCTATCTCCCTCTCTGTCAAAAAAGAAACGAAATGAGTTCTAGGTTTGGTGAAAATTTTTGATCGTGGCTGAAACATCCTCATAAAGTTCTAGGAACAAAACATATAACGGAAGAATACGAAGCCGGTATAAGAGAGTTCATGGGGATAGCTGGAAATCAGGAGGCCGTCATAAGAATAGGTAAAATGTATTGTCCTTGCGCTAGTTGTAAATATTGTAGATTTTGTGACGTAAGTACTATATATCGTTATTTGTTTGATAAAGGTTTTATGTTTGGGATATAAAATATGGTATTTTCATGGGGAAAATGATTCTAGTTTTGTAAATTATGGTAGTAGTAGTGGAACATGTTATTTAGAGAGCAATGTAGAAGTAGATCCCATAATAGATCCGATAGGAACGATAAACGTTGTAAATGAGGGAATTCTAGAAAATGTGCCATATTTTGTTCAGCAAGATCAAGAAGTAGTAATAGAAGAACCAAACGTGGAAACACAAAGTTTTTATAATGTTTTAAATGCTGCAAACTAACCGATATACCCCGGATGTAGAGAACGGGTGTCGCCATTGTTTGCAGCAACTGAGTTGATGTCGATAAAGACAGATTGCAATCTGAGTGAGTACGCTTGTGATCGGATCGCACAGTATGTTAGACGTCTGATGCCGGAAGATTGTGTGACACCTACTTCATATTACGAGACGCAGAAGCTTGTGAAAAGATTAGGATTGCCTTATGTAATGATAGATGTATGTGAGAAGAACTGTATGTTAGTCTGGAGAGCAGACTCGGATCTAACAAGTTGTACGTTTTGTAATCATCCGCGATATAAGGAAACAGATGGTAGAGTTCCAATTCCGTATAAGAGGATATGGTATGTACCTTTAACGGATAGGTTGAAGAGATTATATCAGTCAGAACGGATAGTAGAAGCTATGAGATGACATGCAGAACATAGAAGCGATGGAAGAATTGTACATCCTTCTGATGCAAAAGCATGGAATCATTTTCAGTCGAAGTATCCATCATTTGCATGCGAGACAAGGAATGTTTATCTCGATTGAGCACATACGATTTCAACCCATTCGGGAAACATGGGAGACAATATTCACTATGGCCAGTTATTGTAACTTCATACAACTTGCCTTCGTCATTGTGCATGAAGAGGGAATTTCTTTTTTCACAATTCTTATTTCGGGGCCAGACCATCCGAAGAAAGCACTTGATGTATTTTTGCAGCCGTTGATATATGAGTTGAACATGTTATGGGAGGAGTACAACTTTGCTTAGGAAATACAAGAAAGTGTTTGATCCACCACCACCTGAACTAGACGGGGAAATTTCAGTATATAAACGCACCCTCCCTTCTCATTTTTCTCACAACTCAAACTCAAACCTCTCTCTAAAAACAAACCTCCTCCCTCTCTCTAAAATCCTTTCAATCTCCGACCAATAAATGTAAGTCTTCTAATTTTTCTTTTAAAATTTTTAATATCTCGATTAGATTAGTCGTTATAATAATATAATAACTCGTTAATATTTAGTTAATTAAATAATTAAATGTTTAATTATTTTAAAATTTGAAAAGTTTATAACTAAAATTCTAAATACTTTCAAACATAATTATAGGTTGAACCAACGTCCATGATCATTCCTAAGGGTTCGATCTTCTCCCACAGAGAGTGCGGGGTCGATCGATGTTCCGGATATGGTCCCGGAAACACAAGCCTTGAAGAGCTCGTGGTCCAACCCGGACGTGAACACTGCGTCAGACTTGTGCCATGGGCACCGCCTGGGACTACATGGTTTCGTCTGACAAACAGAATCACGGCGACCATCAAGTCGATGATGCACGGGATGCAGCCGAGAGCAATCACCAAATACTCCGACATGGATGTTGAAACGCGTGAGATCGGGTTCCACAATTTCGCGGTAATCAATAAATTCGATTTTATTTAAAATTAAATAATATTCTCATATATTTTAAAACATATCTAATTTTTTTTTGTAAAATAACAGCAATTTTACACATGGGAACCAAGTCTTACACCATTGGTCCGAAAAACTTTCCACCAAACTACTCGGGACACATACCGCCAAAACATCAACAAGTGGAAAGACAAATGGATTAAGCAAAATGCTATCCCTGACGGAGTTGACCTCGCCATTTGGAAGAACCTGGTGGCATGCTGGAACTTTGATGCGGCGAATAAAATTTCTGAGACAAATTCTCAAAATCGTCGGAGTACTCGGGGTGCCAAGGGAATTGCGACCCATAATTTGGACGCCAAAACCTGTGAGGAAGTCGCTCATGAGTTGGTAAACTATTTTAATTAATTTTTAAATTACTTAATTAATTCTAATTTTAAATTTTAATTCATTTTTAAATTAATATTCAGCAAAAGCTGGTGGTGGCCCAACGGATTTGCTCGTGGTTTTTAAGGTGACCCACACCGACAAAACAACGGGTGAAATCCTGGATCCGGTCGCTCGTTTGAGTGGTCGATGCGGTCGTTACGCAGCAGACCCAACTATCTCATGACGTATCAAACGCCCTTTCGCAAGAGCAGATCAACAACTTGATTATTCAGGTATAATCAATTATTTTTTACACATAATACATTTCAATTATAAAATTTTCTAATAATTTTCTTTGTAATTCTTTTAGCAAACTCCTAAGGAAAATGGTCGTAACTACGGATTTGGCCGCTAAAACATAGCCGCCTCGTCTTCTTCTTCGGGGTATAGCACAAGCAACAGCATGGAATTCAAGTTCGAGGTTGCACAATCCGATATCGAGCTCCTGAAGAACGAGAACGCCAATTTCAAGGACCAACTCCGTCAACATAATGATTTCCTCCGTGAACAGAGTGATTTCCTCCGCCAGATGTTCCCGCAGTACCGAGGTCGATCTCGTGGACCCGATGACAGTTCGGGCAGTTCCGGCTTCGCACCTCGAAATTTTTTGAATTAGTCTTTTTTCTAAACCGTTTAATTTATGCTTTTGAATGTTTTTTTATTTTGTGAACTATTTCTTTTTTTTACACAATTTTATTTTCTCTTTTATTTTTGATAATTAAAATTATATAAATTATTTAAAAAATTATTTATTTAACACTAATTAAAAATTACAGAATTAATTAAATTAATTTATTTTTATAAATTTCAGAACCACATTCCCACGGACATTTCCGTCGGATATTCGTCGGAAATACCGACAGATTTTTTACGGCCATGGTGTCAGAAATTCCAACGGACTCTTCCGTCGGTAAATCCGTTGGAAATTCCAATAGGAATATCCGATGGATTTTCTGACGGATATTCTGACGGATTTTCCGTAGGAATATTCGACGAAGATTCTGACGGACAATCCGTCGGAATTTCCGATGGAATATCCGTCAATGATATCGTCGGAAATTACGACGGATATTTGACAGTCTTTATCCGTCTGAAATTCCGATGGATTGTCCTTTTCCGACCACTTAGAACCGACGTCCTAATTCCGTCGAAATAGGTCATTTCCGACGGAAATCCGACGGTTTGGGCCGTCGGAATCCCGACATATTTCTTGTAGTGCCTCCTCGGAAAAGACCATCTTCTACATATATGGCTTCAAGCTCACCATTCGCCAAATCTGACGACGAGGCTCCAGATCAGAGATTCAAGCTCGCTTCGTCACACGAGATGAGGTTAACAGTGAGGTGTTGTTGATGGTGAGGCAAATTGATTTTAATTTGCAATCGCCCCCTCCCCACGTTCGTACTATCTCTTCCTCTTCAGCGACGATGGTGGTGAGATAAGGTGACGGTTGTTGAAGCGATCCGGCGTGTTGAGGCGACACTTGCCGAAGAGCGTGGCGGCGAGCCGGCGAGTTACGAATTGATTTTAATTTTTTTTAATTTTTCTTATATTTATTTAATTTGTAAATTTAATATGTACATTAAAATATTTAATATATAATTTATTAACTAAATTTAATAGATTTAAATTTTAAATTTAATTCATAATTTATATAAAAAATTGGTTATTGATTAGTCACGAAAAACCCACAAAACATTTCTTGGTAAGATATACCCACAAATATAATCGTTATTATGATTTTAAAAAAAAATTGAAATCATAAAAATAAATTAATGAAATTCATTATTAACTTTTTATAATCTAACATATAATAGAAATATGTTCTCCTGTGACACTACAAGAAAACACGCGATAAGCGACTACGAAGAGCTACTCTGCTCTAATGTCGCAGTTATGTGCGGCTCTTTGGCGACTCAGGATCTACTTAGAGGCAACTACAGACAAATAGTGGCACCGTATTCGCAAAAGAGCGGCTTCACTGCTGTTGTCGCTCTAGAGCGACTACAGAGCAACTATTTGTCAGAGGTAGCAATAATTTGCCACTAATGTATGACTAGGTTGTAGTCACACCCATATAGTCACAAATGGAGTCGTAAAATTGCGTTAGTAGCTCTGTAGTCACTCATTTAACGACCAATAAGATATTGCGTCATGGAGTCGCAAAAAATTGGTTATAACACATTTTAAATTTTGAAGGGTAGGTGTATCTAACTTTAGCTACTCCCTCAGAGTCACAAATGTAGTCACACATTTTGTCTATATAAGCCCCATGAGCTTCATAAATTGTAAAAAGAAAGAAGAAGAGAGTAAAAAAAATAATGATAGATCCTTATAATAATTGGAATTTGAGATAGTGGATGTACCGAAGAATTGATGAGGAGACAAACAACATTGTCGTCGACTTTTATGTCGGAGTTGCATAATTCATGAACGTGGCAAATAATCAGCCAATTGCTCAAAGTAGTTGAGGTAAGTTTTACTATTCATGTAGCAGTTGCAATAACGAAAAATTTATGCCAGGACGTAAAGTTTGGACGCATCTATTAGGTAGAGGATTTATGCATAATTATTACGTTTGGTATAGATATGGGGAAGAATTGAATTTTGATTTAGGAACAAGTTCATATTATACCAAGTCATAATGATCATCAAAAAGATGTGGGTAATATGGGTGATAGATATGTGACATGGTTCACGATTCCTTTAATGAAACTTTGAACATTGATAACCAAGACGATCATATTAATGATCATGGTTATGAAAACCCGGTAGAACCAAACGTGGAGAAACGTCAAGATGAGGAGACAAGGAAATTTTTCAGCATGTTGGAAGCACGGAAAATCCATTGTACGATGGTTGTCATGAAGGGGAATCGTAATTATCTGTAGCGCCTCAGTACATGAACCTGAAGTTAGATTTTAATATGGGAGAGAAATGCGTAGTCGGTTGGACTCAACTAATTTCGAGGATTTTGTTGTACGATAACCAAGCGACGGGTTCATATTACGAGACAGAGAAACTGATCCATAATTTAGGTCTCCCATATCATGCAATTGATGTGTGCATCGAGAATTGTATGATATTCTAGAAAGAAGTTGAATCATTGGATGAATGTAGATTTTGTCAAGCCCCCAGGTATAAGTGTAGCGACGGACGAGCAAAAATACCATACAGTCGGATGTGGTATTTGCAGGTTGGGGACAGAATAAAGAGAATGTATTAGACGGAAAAGAATGCTAATGCAATGAGATGGCACGCGGAGCATGAGTCAAAGGAGGGACAATGATTCAATCATCCGATGTAGCGGAATGGAAAAATTTTCAGTATAAACATCCTAGATTTGTTGGAGGAGCAAGAAACGTTTACCTCAGATTGTGCACGAATAGTTTTAACCAGTTTTGTATGTCACATAATCATTCTCTATTGCCCGTGATTATGACTACCTATAACCTACCCCATATATGTGTATGAATCCAAAATTTTTATGGTTGAAGATTTTGAACTGTGGGCCAAAACATCCACGAGCAAGTCTTGATGTTTTCCTTCTACCTCTAATATATGAGTTAAAAGAGCTTTGGTCAGCTGGAATTGAGACATACGATATATCATGTAGAAAGAATTTTAACGTAAAAGTGGTGCTGATGTGAACGATCAGTGACTTTCCGGCATATGGTATGCTCTCGGGATGGACGACCCATGGTAGATTGTCGTGTCCAATTTGTATGTACGATACAAAGGCATTTCAGCTGCAAAATGGAAGGATAATGTGTTGGTTTGATTGTCGTCGGCAATTTCTTCCTCTAAATCATCCATTAAGGTAGAATAAAACAAATTTTCTGAAAGGGAAACACGCTCTGGAAGATTATCCACCTAAATCTTTGACACGTGCCCAAGTCTATGACGAGCAAATTATGCAAGTCAATCGCGGAGAACATTTGAATGGGGTGGGAACAGTCACAAGGTTAAACAACCAGGATATGGTAAGACGCATCATTGACACAAATAACGTATCTTTTGGGAGTTGTCATACTAAAAGACTTAAATCCACGACATAATCTGGATGTCATACATATAGAGAATAATTTCTTTGATAACGTCTTGCACATCGTGATGAATGACGACAAATCAAAAGACACAATGAACTCCATAAAGTATTTGGTCATATTATATTCAAGGAAAGAGTTGCATCTAGATTCTCGTGAGAGAGCTCACATCCCAATCTTCCGATTGTCCGCAGCTACCAAGGAACGCTTATTGGACTGTGTAAAAAATAAGGTTAGATTCTCAGATGGATATGCATCAAATCTAGCTACTTGTGTAGATATGGACGAAGGGAAGTTTTTGTGTATGAAGAGTCATGGTTTTCATGTATTCATGTAGCGGTTGCTTCTTTTCATTTATGCGGAACTTTTACCTCGAAACATACATCTTGCTCTATCTGGTACGTAAATATTTTATAATTAAGATTTATGTTATAAGTAATGTAGTATATAGATAACTCATGATCAATGAAGGTATAAATTATGTGTAGGCATTGGAAGCTTTTTCGGGACTTGTGTTCAAGATCTCTGCAACAAAACCGGGTGCAAATTATGAAAGAAAACCTAGTCCTAATTTTATGCAATTTAGAGAAGATTTTTCCGCCGAGGTTTTTCGATGTAATGGAGCATCTTGTCGTACATCTTTCATACGAAGCCGAACTCGGTGGGCCTTTTTAGTACATGTGGAAGTATCCATTTGTGAGGTTTTTTAAGAAATTAAAAACCAAGGCAAAAAACAAAAGATATGCAGTGGGATCAATCGTGGGATTGTATATAAATGACGAAATTTCTTATTTCTATGAGCACTACCGCCACAAATATACAAACAAAATCAAGGTAAATTTGATGGGGCATATTGATGTATGGTTGGATAGCAAAGAGCTTGAGGCCAAACAACAGAAGACTTCCCTCCATGTTTCAACAGGACCAATCACGCGTGCTCAAGCTAGACGTCTTACCAATGCCTTGATGAAAACTTTAGAAGACTTGGAGACTTGTTACCAACACTTGAAGAATGAGGCAGAGCCAATTGTGTATCATCTCCTCACAACTTCTCTAAGCACCTAAGACTGTTCTTAAGAGGTCTTAAGGGGTACTCTTTTCCCTTAGTGAGTTTTGTCCCAATGGATTTTCTCACTAAGGTTTTTAACGAGGCCCATTGCACAAGACCTTGCCATAAGACCGCGCCGAAGGAGCCTTTTCAAATGGTATCATGACCGTTGGATAATCTCTCTCAGCCTATCCTTATGTGTTGCGTTTTGTCTTCTTTTTTCCTTTTAGGGTTTGCTTTCTCTTCAAGTTAAAAACTATTTAAAGGTTGTAGCCGCTTTTGGCATTTGGTAACTTTCAAACTTTTAATGAATGAGATTTCTCTCTTTGAAAGTTCACTAAGGATGAGTCATATTCCTTAGGGTTTTGGTGTGTCATATCGAAAACCAAACCTTTCTCTTGCTCTCAAATCATTCTAGTTCCATTTTCTCTCTTTCTCAAGTGAGCCGCCAAACCGCTTGGTCATCGGGTCGAGAATCAAGATCTCTTCTTGTTACCCCGCACAGACCTCGTTCTTTTTCGAATTTGCTTCGATCGATCTTTATTATTTCCTCAAAGACAAATATTCACCAAAGGGTTTTGTAGTTGGAGTTCAAAAAACGAGGAATCTCGAGAGGGTTTTCACCGTATGATCGGCGAGGCTGTACCTTGCGTACCATGGCAACCACAAGACTTTTTTCCCACCAGATCTCGTCTTTCTAACCATCCCTCTCGACAATTCCTCATCATTTTTTCTCAAACCAACTACCACCAAAGGTTTCCCGTTTGGAGTCGTTTCGGTCGAAGCATCTATCTCCCATTCTTCTTGTACGACCGACGTAGCCGTACACGGACGTACCCGCCGACGTAGCCGTACACGGACGTACCCGCCGACGTAGCCGTACACGGACGTACCCGCCGACCCTAAGAACTTCCATCGACCAAATCTCTCAACCCTCTACCTCTCTCTTGACTATTTGTCTTATTCATCTCTCATTTGAAGACATGACCAGTTTGAGCTTGATTCCTTTTGGGGTTTGAGAGATCTCGTCTCTTGGTCGCGTCCGTCTTGGCGGCCGCCTCCTTTTGGGGTCATCAAGTGTGTTCGATCATAGGGAGGGATACATCATAAGGTATGTCCTCGCCGGCCGTACGATGAAAACACTCCCGAGGTTCCTCGTCCGTTTGAACTCCAACTACAAAACCCTTTGGTGAATCTTCGTCTTTGAGGAAATAATGAATATCGATTGAAACAAACTCGAAAAAGAACGAGATCTGTGTAGGGGAACAAGAAGAGATCTTGATTCTCGACCCGATGACCAAGCGCTTTGGCGGTTCACTTGAGAAATAGAGAAAATGGAACTAGAACGATTTGAGAGCAAGAGAAAGGTTTGGTTTTAGATATGATACACCATAACCCTAAGGAATATGACTCATCCTTAGTGAACTTCTAAAGAGAGAAATCTCATTCATTAAAAGTTTGAAAGTTACCAAATGTGAAAAGCGGCTACAGCCTTTATATAATTTTTAACTTGAAGAGAAAGAAAATCCTAAAAGGAAAAGGGAAGACAAAACGCAACACATAAGGATAGGATCGAGAGATTCTCCAATGGTCATGAGATCATTTGAAAAGGCTCCTTCGGCGTAGTCTTATGGCGAGGTCTTGTGCAATGGACCTTGTTAAAAACCTTAGTGAGAAAACCCATTGGGACAAAACTCACTAAGGGAAAAGAGTACCCCTTAAGACCAATTAAGAACCCTGGCTTAGGTGCTTGGAGAAGATATGAGGAGGTGATACACAATCGGTTCTTCCTCATTCTTCAAGTGTTGGTAACAAGTCTCCAAGTCTTCTAAAGCTTTCATCAAGGCATTGGCAAGACGTCTAACTTGAGCACGCGTGATTGGTACTGTTGGAACATGGAGGGAAGTCTTCTCTTGTTCGGCCTCAAGCTCTTTGCTACCCAAGCATACATCACATACATAACTTGTTGTACTAATATATAACTCATTTTTCTAATTTTTAAATTCATTATGTATTTAGGTTAACTAAATGTTACGAAGGTGAAGCCCCTGTCTATCATGTTGCTGATATACCATATATATTCAGACTGGTAGGACGTGAAAGTGGAAGATGTAAGGAGATATGGTTCTGTGAAAGTGATTACCATTGTGCAAATGCATATGTTTTGTGTAGTTGCAATTACTTTTGGCAACTCGAGAGGTATTTTAAGTTGTCTTGAATATATACTCTGTCACGTGAAAAAAATTTACTCATGTCGTTGTTGTTTATATAATATATAGTATGTTCGAAGCTCATATTTGTTTCAGGTTTCCGAGTCTAACTGAGGATAGAGTTTCAACAAAACGAGACGCATAATTTCCTACGTGGGTTAGAGAATATG
>OVAO01000217.1:0-25423 GCA_900406285.1 Biscutella auriculata
TACCCTCTTTAATCACTTTCAGTGCAATATTGAAGAAATTGTAGATGTAATTCAGCCGTATAAATGTTTTTGTAACACTCAACCAATTAAGACAATTATAGTCTGTAAGTCAGCTGTTACTGACAATTCTAGTCTGAAAATTAGTTGTTTTAGACAAATCGAATCTGTAAGTTGATAAGTAGGAATTTAACCTCTTCAATATTAACTAATCAGAGACTAAATCCTTGATTTATCAATGTAATATAGTGGGTATTGACCCGGGGTTTTATCGAACCAAAGTCGGGGTTTAACAACGCACTAATCCTATAGAGAGATCACAAATTCTTGGTAGGAAATAGATGTTTGTTTGTCACTAACAAAATCTAATTGAAACATAAACGAATTGCCAAGGAAACAAGAAGTCAACTTAATCTTACAAAAGTCAACAATTACGATTAAGAAGATATAAAGAGAGAATTAAGCAATTAGGAAATGGCAATCGACTCGGGTAATCAAAAGTACTACTTTACTGCTCATTTCTAACATCAAAATGCTAATTCTTAGTCTAGGAGCTATCTAATGAGAGATAACCCAATCCTTTGGTGAAATCCCCTTCACAAAATATGTACTTGAACAATCCCTTGACTAACACATGATTTGTGAGCAATAAACTCTAGACCATACAACTACTAAACAACCCTAGTCCATAGAACTACTGATCAATCTGGCCACGAAAGTGATTTGCTAAGTTCATCTCTGTTAATATTATTCGTTAGAAATTCTCCCCCACGCCCTCTTTAACCTCCTGAACTTCCTCTTTAATTTCCTCCTCATCATGAGTCAAAGGGTGGCGTATCTTAACTAATTTCTTCCCCATCTTTTCCAATTCATCGTCATTCTTCAACTGCCAAAGAGCAACAAGCGAGCATAAATATCTCGACATACTTATAAGGTAGAGAGGAAGAGGAAAAGGCACGCGAGAGATGCAACCCTCCGCCCAAGGAGAGGCAACCTTGAGAAACCAAAGAAGCACCGATTCAGAGTGACCTAGTCCTGGGATTTCGGATGGATAAGGTTCAATTATTTTGGATTTGGATCTTTCGGATATGGGATTTAAGATCCATAAGCAATCTATACCAATATCGGTTCAGTTTCGATTTGGATCACGTCTGTTCGGATCAGATATCAGATAATGTCGTGTGATCTAAAAAATATCGAAATATTTTTCGGTTCAATTCAGATCTGATTCCGATCGGATACGGATCGGATAACCGATCCGAATTAAACAAAAATAACCGGAATAGGAAAAAAATCCGAATTAAATCAGAAAAATCCAAAAAATCCAAAAATCCAAAAAATCCAAAAAAAAATCTGAAAAATATGAAAAAATCTGAAAAACTGAAAAAACGAAAATATCAGAAAAATCAGAAAAATCAGAAAAAATTAGGTTATGCAAATAATTTCGGATATCCATAGAAAAAAATCCGATATTTTTTTGTTATCCAAATAATTTCAAATATCCATTTTAAAAAAATCCAAAAATTTTTGTTTATGCAATTAATTTCGGATATCCATGGATATTCGGATAGGAATGGATATTATCCGATATCCATGGATATCTAATTCGTGATACGTTCGGATATTTGCTCATATCTGTATCCGATCCGAATCTGAAATTTCGGTTTGGTTACGGTTCAATATTTTTGGATCGGATAAAAATCCCAGGACTAAATTTCAGACGAAGAAACGCAACTCCCTCTAAAGACGAATATGAAGAGAGAAAGAAAAAAATCTAATTAAAGTGTTGAATAATCTTATCCGATGGATTGATTACGTTTTTATACCAAAAGTACTCATAATAATATTAAGTGACACTTTAACACAATAATTTGATAACACGTTCATAAGCACTTACAACTGATTAACGGAGTAAATTTATGTTCTAGGAGCTGATTTACAGTATAGAATTTGTCTTACAAGGCTGACTAATGTTTTTACTATGACTAAGTTACTAGATACAACTGATTAACGGAAAAAGATAATAGTTTCTCCAAAATCGTTAGGACATTGTCTAATAAGGCTGAAATCTGATTTAATTGCGGTTGATAACACATTCATAAGTACTATATAAGAATTATTAAAATATTAACACGTTAACACCGATATGATGTTCAATAATTAATTAAAACTGATTTACGGGGTAAACTTGTGATTTAAAGGCTGATTAACGGAGTAAATTTATGCTTTAATGGCTAATTTACGGGTAGCAAAATTTCAAATACGAAGTTTGACCTGTGGAATAACCTTGTCTCATACCTCTGCCAGTATGTAAATAAAAACTAGATAACTCAGCTGTTAGGGATACGTTTTACAGCTGATTTACGTTTACGTTTACATGTCTCTAGAGTATCACATTGCTTTCATACATATAACTAAAAAACTACAGTAAAGAAGAACACTGACATGGTTTTCTTCATCACACGCAGTACCATTTAATCAAATATGGCTACGAAAGTGATTTGCTAAGTGGATATCTCATCTTCTTGAATTCGTTGGAAATTCTCCCCTACGCCGTCTCTAACCTCTTGAACTTCCTCTTTAATTTCATCCTCATCCTGAGCCAAACGGTGTCGTATCTTAGCCAATTTCTTCCTCACCTTTTCCAATTCATCGTAAACTCTTTCGTCCACTCATTTAAATACATGTCTTTCATTCTCCCACTGCCAAATGAAAACAAATCATCATGTAAAACTGTGACATTTTATTTGTAATTTAATATTTAGTTATGTATATACATGTACAATTTTATATTTTAGTGTTACATTTTATCAATTAATATTATTGTAATATTTTAACATATGTGCTAGTTAATTATAAAAGTTTTATGAATTTAATTGAACGATGATTAAATATAAGGACCATATTATAAAATATAAATATTTTGAAGTTATGTTTGAAGTTTTGTTTTTGGAGAAGAACACCTTCAATCTTCAAATATGAAATTTTAAAAACTTCAAAATAGAGTTTTTTTTGGAGATGCTCTAAACACGGCGAACGATTCAATTACTTACCTCGATTTTAGTGAGAAAAAATTTACATTCTTGTATTAGTAATACAAGGGTGAGTAATTACTTTTACCTGGGGTCTCGTTCAAAAAAAATTACTTTTACCTCGGTAACGTAATAAGTCCTCGTTTCCCTCGTATAATATGACATAAGTAATAGCTTCGTAATAGGTCATCATAAGCACGTAAATAAGACATCATAGCTGCGGTATGAAGAGACCCGTATTAATTGAGCATCTCCAAAAGATACTCTATAATTTCAAATATGAAATTTTTGGTCCTCCAAAAAGAAACTCTAAAACTGAAGTTTTAGGTACAAAAACTTCATATTTGAAGTTTCACTATTCAAAACTTCAAATTTGAAGTTTTACTCTAGTAATATTCTGATTTTTCTGTACTATTCTAGTCGTTTTCTCTATTTATTATTCTTAAATATTTTGTCTTTTATCAGTTTTAATCCTTCAAATTTTTATATGTTATATATATATTTCAAATTTGTCTTTATAAATACAAGTTTAATACATAAAATTAAAGAAAAACTTCAAAATAATGTGTTCTAATGTGGTAAATTTGAGTTTTACCCATAATTTGTTTTAATAATTTTATGAAATAATGTGGTTTTTTATTTGCAATTTAATATTTAGTTATGTATCCAACGGATAAGATAATTCCAGTCTCTAATTTCGTTTTTCGTGTTCCTATTTGTCGTTTCTCTCTTCCTCTTCCTCTGTTCCGATCAGTTGAGCGAAAAATATGGCGAATCCTACTGGGGTGGTGGTAGAATCGGTCCAGCGAGTGGCACCGGGGGGAGCATCAGGGATGGGAGAAGATATATGGTGTCCCGCGAGTGCAGTCGAATGAAGCAACGGTGTTGGGCGAACTTTCTGTCCGGGGAATGGCACCGGGTATATGTATGTCGCGTAATCCTAGACCAATGTCGATCAGAGCGCAACCGCAACCGCCAATGCGACCTCTATATCGTCGGATCACAGTTATGGTTCCTATTTGATGGAACTCCACACCGGAGGACCGTTTGCTAATCTGGATTAGGATCAAAGAGCCTGAGGACATTCTCAAAGAGATTGGAGATCTTTAGATTATGTTGTTATATGTGTTTTGTTATGAAATTCTTGTTTTCTAAATCGTCTTGTCTAAATGAAATATCATTTCTATTTCTTTGTTTGAGTACTCAAGAAACTCCGCCATGATCAAACAGAATTCAACCGTAATCTAAACATAGCTCAGTCATGATAAACTACAAATCAACCTTTATTTTGTTTTATTTAAACATGTACGGTTGATTGCTATTAATTTTTAGTATTTATGTTTACTCTGGTACGACTGAATTACGACATATGGAAAATCATTTCTATCCCGACTGACTTCTAGTTGTAATACGGATAAGTTACTACTAAAGGATGATTTATGGAATTATGGTTGAGTTATGTTTGATTATGGCCGAGTTACTCGTCGGGCGATTCCTTTTGCTATCACATGTAATTAAGGTTTGTTCTATATTGAAATAAAGAGATAGAAATAATATTTCATTACGACAAGTCGACAGATTACAAAGGCTCGAAGGCCGATCGAACGATCTACAAAAGGAACATACACCCAAAACACGCGAACATGAACAAATAGAGTATTCTGGATGTTGCTGGAGAAGCTGCTCCAGTTGAGGAGTACAGTGCGGAATACCCACTTACCTTTGTTCATTTCCCTCCTAAAATCCAGAGGAAGAGGAACCAATGGATTGGACGTGGTTTCTATTCTTGACAGAGTCTGCTCGCCCACCAATCCATGTTAGTATGGATGCAATGACAAGATGATGGTCCTCAGCCAGATTTAGTTTATTCCTTGGAGCTGAACGTTTAATAGGGGCGGTCTTACCAAAATTTGGAACCAAATCTCAATGCACCTCACAAACTTTTGGCTCCTCAGCCAGATTTAGTTTATTCCCCGGAGCTGAACGTTTAATAGGGGCGGTCTTAGCTGCGACTGGACCATCAACGGAATTTCCTACGGATGTTTAGTCGGGTGCGAGGGGGAGTGGAAAGTTATAGATAGGGGAGGATGTATTTCCGAGAGGTTTCCGGCTGTGTCACCTATCGCCGGTGATTTCAGACGTGATTTGATTGCTTCTACGACTTCTCGAATAAGGTTATGGCGAAATTCAGCAATTATGACATTCGTTTCATGCCGCATTTATGCAGACACGACCATACATCAATTAACAATTATGACTTTTGTTTCCTGCCACATTTCTGCAGCGGCGGTAATGAATTGTATTTTTCTCTCTCTCGGTTGGTTGGTGGTTTATCAATGTAATATGGGTAAGGTGGGTGATCAGGATGTCGAACCAACTCAGGGGAATTAACTCACAAGCTTTATGATGGATTTTACTAAGTCTAGGTGGACTAAAGGGTTTGTTCTGTTACTAAAGAATCCTAAGCAGCAAACTAATAAAAATAAGAATTCAGAAATGAAGGAAACTCATGGATAAGGAAAATCAATACTGGTAGTGGTCCTCATGCTAGATCAGTTTACTAAACTCCTTTGGTTTTATCCTATGTCTAAGAATTTCGACTATAGACTAACTCACTCTCGTGATGGAAGCCCCTTTCCTAACATTCTACTACATAATCTCATAGCAATAAAATATGAATAGAAAGCACTAAACACAATTCCATACAACAATCAGTCAATAGCTTAAACAATCTCTTGGAAAGAATTGACTAACAACCTATTCACTAATTCATGAATTTTATCAAATACCTTTCGGGCAATAAATATCCTATGATCTAGATTAGGTTAGCTACTCCTATTCTAGCATTAGGTTCATGAATAGATTAAGGATACTTATTCTATTTCAGATCTAAACCATTTTTAGCAATCAAATCTACCAGATCTAATCCCTAATCCATAAGCTTATGGAGATTACTCACAACTAGAGAGTTTTTAGACATGATTTGTGAGAGGGATTGAGATTAGAATGAACTGGAACTAAGAATCAAACAATTAAGAACAATCAAATGAGAAAAAGGAATTGCAATATAAAAAGTACCAATGAAGTCTCTCACAAATGTTTGAGAATAATGAGATCTAAAACTTCAAAACCTAAGAAAACTTAAAGCAAAAAATGTGTCTTGGGTTTTTGTATTTGGATCCTTTTATAGGAGATCAATATTAAGAGCAAAAAGGAAAATAATCTTGATGTCGGCGGGGCCTCCACCGGTCAGTGCAGACCTACGCACGTGACCGACGCTGATTCTCCGTCGGGCATGGTTGAGTTTCGCCGGTCTATCTTGACTGGCGATGTGCACTGACCGGCAATCTTCCTTCGGATCGGCCTGTTTGAGCTCCACCAGTCTTGCTTGACCGATGATCTTGACCGGCGTGGTTGATTCTCCCAAGACTTAGCCATTTTTGCTCCGGAAACGCTCCATAATTTCTCAGTTCCTCTCCTTCGACTTCTCTGCACCTGAAATGAAGGAAAACATGCAAATGCAACCTATATACTCTAAAATTCATCCTAAAATAATGCAAAACGAATGAAAACCGAATGGTAAAACCGGTAAAATACACACACATCAGGCGGCCAAAAATCGATTATCCGTTTCCCGCCGCAATTCTACAAATTTCTTAGACTCTCCACGTTCATTTCTGTCTATTAGGCTGTGCAATTTGTTCACGACCGTAACTAGGCCAGCCATAATTGTCGTACTGTGGTCCACTATGTCGGCTAAGCTTCCCTCAGTCTTCTCCCTCTCGCCCTCCACATAAACAGATTCCTTTTGTTTCTTACCTCTCTTCCGCTTCTTCGCCGGCTGCTCAGTATTACCCGCAACTCCAGCATTCCCTCTTTTGTTGTACCGGTTGATAGGCACAGGCCGCCAAAAACCTTTAACATCCCGGCCTGCGTGTATGTATTATATCAAGCAGTCAACTTTTGGGTCACTTTCTTCGGCCTGCGACTCGGGTTTTAGCTTGTCTAAAGTATCCTTCATCACCATATTCCTCACACGCACCTGGAGAGAGCAATTCATAGGTCAACCTGCAAAGTAAAATAAACTCCGCAATGGAGTAAATAAACACTATATAAATCAGCCGTAAAAATATCCAAACTCAGCTAAGAAGACAATCAAAACTAGATAACTCGGTCTGAATTATTTCATTGCCATAATGTCTGAACTCCTCAGAGAGGAGAATGTCAAAACTTGCACGTGGACGGCTTCCACCCCAACGAAGAAGCGGAAACTCGACGTTGTCGTTTACTGCTCCCCCATAACGCTCGCTGAAGCAAGTGACATATCGATACACCCAAACCAATAACACAAAGATACAACCCTTGACGTGGTATGATTTACCTGTAGGACTCATCCTCTTGATAGATTCAACAAGTACATCGAAACCAATACGACCCCATGGATATGAAATCATAGCTTGATCGTCGTATACTATTTTTGCACTCTCAAAGGGTATCCGAGAATTAGGATGCGGGAGCGTGAACACATGTGGCTTGCAGAAATAAAAGGCCCAATCATTTCCGCTTTTCAGCACTTCATCTCCGACAGACCTTTAATGCGCACATCAAGTGTATCCACTTGGGTCACATCCCCAGCTCTACATTCAGTTCATCTCTTCAGAAACCTTCGCATTTCTCAGGTTCGAATCTTTCTGTTGGCAGTGGGTCTATGTTTAACCCAATTATATCATGGAATTTGTTTAATCCAAACCTGATGGGTTGATCATGAACGATACTCCAAATCTCATTCTTTAGTACGCGAAACTGTCTACAGATTAGTAATGTACGGTCTTACCAGACCAAACAACTTTGCTTTCAGCAAGCTTAACAATGATTCCAAGAGGAGACTGTATCAGTTGTTCCCACACTCACTACCTATTGTGTCTCCAACAGTTGGTAATTGTCCAATAATGATTAATATCTTTGTTTTCAAGATTAGAACGCCCGTCTGCGTAAAGTCTTGGAGGGTAATCATGTTCTTCTCTATATTGAGAGATCGCAGAGACTTTCATCTGATTGTAAGAAGACAAATATAAATCGGCATAAACAATTAATCCACCCTCTATTGGAAATATAACTCAGCTGTAACACAATTAATAACCCACCCCTAAACCCTAAATTAAACGCAGCCAAAACATAATTAATACCCACCCGCTACAAAAACTATCTCAGCCTTAAACCCTAAATCAAAATCATCCACAAAATAGTATATTACCCAGCCGCTGTAGAAACTAACGTAGCCATTCAATAAGAAATAACCCACAACCCCGATATGAATCATGGTCAGATAAAACATAAATCAAACCCAGTCGCAAGAGAATCAAACTCAGTCGCAACAGAAATCAAACACGGTCGCAACTTACCGGAGTATACGACGAAGACGATGACGAGTGTGAATGTGATTTCGGAGAAGATGACGATTTCATAGAAGATGAAGATTTCAGACAAAATACTAACTAGAGTGTTTAATAGTTTCGGAGAAGATGACGATTTTGGAAAAATGACGAGTACTACAGTGTTTAAGAGATGTCAGAGAAGATGACGAGGGTCAGTTCGGTTTTTTTACTGAAAATAATTACTAGCGTGTAAGTTTCTTCTTAAGTACACGGTTTCAAAAGCGGTATACTGACGGGAAATATTTTTTAATTAAAAATATAAACGAAACTGAGGCATCAAATATACAGCCACATGGCATACAGTTTAGCGACGACGGCTTACTTACATAAATCTGGCTGATTAGGCAAAATCCTCACGTTGTTGGAGAAACTTATCTTTATCCGTTAACCAGTCGTATAGAGTAACATAGTCATAGTAAAACAATAAGTCAGCCGTGTAAGACAAAATTCTTTAACGTAAATCAGCCAATAAAAGCATAAGGTGTCCCTTCATATTATCCCTATTTACTTTCGGTAGGAAAACGTAATCAATCTAACGGATAAGATAATTCCAGACTTTAATTTCCTTTTCTCTCTCTCTCTTTGTCTTCTCTCTCTTCATCTTCGTCTTTAGAGGGAATTGCGTTTCTTCGTCTTTAGATACAAATGATTACTCGAGTAAGAGATATTTTCAGAAACTAGGGATTCAAAAACTAGGCGACGCGACATTGTCAAATCTCAGAGTGATGGCGAGAAGAAGGAGCAGAAGAACTAATGGTCTCATGGATCTACCCGACCCGCTTATCATGGATATCTCTGTTCATGTGGCGAAAGCTTCGCTGTCCGCTACAATAAGCCTTGGGATGGTTTGATCCCAGTTAAATAGAAACTTCAAATATGAAGAAGTTATGTCGGAATGTTTTATTGAAGCAGCCATGTTTAATCCAAATTTTAAAACGCCTGACGAACGGCAAAAATATTTCCGATATATGAGGGAGCTATGCATGTATGGAAATGGGCAAGCACTGTACCAGATGGGATTTTTGAGGTACTTTGGCCTAAGTATAAATGGGAGACGAGAGGAAGGATTGGATTTTTTAACCCGCTCTGCCGATAAAGGTATAGCAGTATCGGAATATCTGGTTGGGCTGCTTTTTATCTGTGTAGGTGGGTAAAGAAAAAGAGAAGGCTATCATAGATTATCAAGGCTACTGAGGTTGGGCTACTGAGGACGGAGCTCAAGGCTACTACTCTATGGAGATTCATTATTGTAATACAGGGGAGGGAGATATTAGGAAGTTATTGGAAGGACGGTTGTGGATGTAAGGAAGACGAATGCGCAAAAAAGATACTATGTGGCTTTTACAGTTTGCGTATACTTGGGGGAAAGATGACGAATGCCTCAGAGGGTCTAATAGTCCTGACATCTGTCAAGTATGTTTCTGGTATCGGGAAGTCATTCTTCTCTTCTCCAAATATCCTCCAGAATTTGATAATATGATTTGAACTATTATCTTGAACGAATTCTACTTATATTTATTATGCTTATACAACTTTAACTCTGGTTTATGGTTTGTTGTCTCTAAGTAACTAAGTCGTTACAATAACGCAAGCCAGCCGTGAGATAAAAGTTTTTATTCTTTAAATCAGTCGTCAAGAGTAACACATACTTTTGTTGTATTTCATTCATCCATTACACAGTCTGTTGTTTGCAGTTTTGTTTCATATACAATTAGATAAGAATCAGATGTAACGAAAATTTGTTGTTTATGTTCGCATGTTACGGAGTTTGTGCCTTTTTAGTTAGTTCAACACACAACAACCCTGCCATAATTAGGCAACAACTTAGCCGGAAAATATAAAGTATATAACGAGTTTTTACTTGACGGCTGAGTTTTGCGACAAACTTGACTCTGTCTGATATTATATCAGGCACTATAATAGGGATAATATGAAGGGACACCTTAACACTATAATTTTAATATCACGTTAATAAAGCACTATATAAGAAAATATTTAAATTTTAACACATTAACCATAAATCACTCGTAGTTACGAGTTTATTTTCGCTTGTTACGTTACCTAAGGTAGAGTAAGTCTGAGCATTAATTTCTCATTAATATAACTCAGCTAATATATTTACGAGGCTATCAATGAGTAGGTCCTCTCTGTATTCTCACTCTCACTCTTCCTCTTCGTCTATAAAGGGAGATGATTTAATATCTCATTAAACCAAAATATCCTCGGTATGACCGTTTCGTCCGAAGACTCTCTCTCTTTACTATCGCCATTCTCGCCTTACCTTCAGAAGGGCTTTCTGAACAATATTCATGATTATATTTCCCGACTTGAGGATTCCATTGTTTTCCTTATAGAAACTTTTCCAACCTCGAACTACGAAAATTCGACAAGACTTCGGATGTCTTGTAGAATTTTCATGGTTCGAGGTTGGACAAGTTTCTGCAAGGAAAATAATGGAATCATCACCCTGGGAATATAATATTTCATATTCCTCTTTACCATGGAGTCGAAGCAGTTTTCTGAAAGTTCGTAATTTTCTTTTGTCATTGTAATCTGCTTTGTGGTTGAGTTATGAGTTATATATTTTTATTTAACGGCTTACTTATCTAGTTTTATTTTTTTGGTGGTTGAGTTATGAGTTAAATAGTTTTATTTTCTATGTGGTTGAGTTACCGGATGAGTTATTTTGTTCTTTTTTCGTCTTAGCTGAGATATGGTAAATAATTAACCAGAATCAGCCATATAACATCCCCAATCTATCTCCGCTTTGTTTTCGCGTGCGAATGCGTTTGTAAATCAAGTAGATCATTAGATCAGCCTTTGAGCCTTTGTAATTTGTCGACTTTTCTTAATGAGATATCATTTCTGTTGTAAAAAAACACAAGCCAACCCATATAGAACATTTTTTATTCTTTAAATCAGCCGTCAAAAGTACCACACTGTTTTTGTATTTCATGTTTCCATTACACCGTCTGTTGTTTGCAGTTTTATTTCGTATACAATTAAATAAGAATCATCCGTATAGAAAATTTGTTGTTTATGTTTGCGTGTTTTGATGTTTGTGTCTTTTTTAGATCGTTCAATACACGAGAGTCAATCCATAATTAATTTTTTAAATCAGTTGTATGCATACAACAACTCAGCCTAAAGAAAACAAAGAATATTATAATAATAAAGAGTACGTCTGATAATTAATTAATATCGAGAAAACATGAAACTCGTCTAAAAAAAAAAAGAATAATATAATAATAAAGAGTACGTCTGATAATTAATTAATATCGAGAAAACATTAAACTCGTCTAAAAAAATAAAGAATAATATAATATAAAAAACATTGTTGAGATGTCGTATTACGAGGCTATGATGGTTTATTACGTTGCCGAGGTAAAGTACGTCTGAGCATTAATAACTCATTAATGACAACTACTAATATTAATTTAAACATTATCAGTAAATCACTCTGGATAATACATAATGTCCTACTACATTGCTATGATATCTTATCACACGATATTATGTCGTATTACGAGGCAAACTATGTATTATTACTTACCGAGATAAACAATCGAAACACTGTCGTTTACCCATTTATACTTTACAACTATTTTTTTGTTTTTTTTTTTTGTTTTTCCATACAACTGCTTTTTGTTAACGCTATATTAACATAATATTACAATATAATATTAGCCATGTTTGTTGGCAGCGGCAGCGACATTATGCAGCGACAAAAAAATAGCTGTGATTAAGTAATTTTGAAGTTCAAATCATTTGAGAAGAATCGCACAATGATAATTAATATGACACATAACATATGTTTTATGATCGCTAAAACTAATATCAAAAATGATTTATAACTTACAAAGACGACAGCGGCCATTTTAAGCGATCACTTTTATTTAAAAGTTATATATTTTGTCTTTGTTGAAGACGATGCCGCTCGTCGCAGCGAACTCAAACGATCAAATTTTTTTTCTTATTACACAAAAGCCACGCAAAATCGTTTTCTTCTAGTATCAACGATCTCGAGATTCCGAGCAGACATGTTAGACAGATCAGTTAATTTCCCAGCAGACATGTCAGACAAATCACGAGTTTTCACTTTACGATTGAGTTCTGAGACAAAGTTGACTCAGTCGTAACAACTACTATAATTCACCAAATGACGTAACAAGTCAGCGTAATTACATAAGATTAATAACTCGGCCTCATATTATTTAAATTTAACTCAACTTTTAAAATCTGTCTAATATAATATTAAAATATAGTCAGTAAATCGTTTGTATTACTTTACCGAGGTAGAATCCGTCTGAACATTGATGATTCATTAATAGCTAATATAATAAATGAGGTTGAATACGTTTGAGCATAGAGTACGTCTTATCGCCTGGATAAGAACGTCTTTTTACGTTATCAATGTAAGAGAAGGGGGCGACAATAAGTGAATATTAACCAAATGTATGTATCCACTTTATTGAATTTACAAGTAGAGAATTGATAATGCTATCGAGATGTATGTCGATGCTCTCACACTTGCTTTAGACCTTACATGTAGATCACATATCTGACTAATCATAGATGATAATACATTGGATTATCATTATCCATATATGTGATCTAATGTATTATAAACTAATCCATATTCATATATTAATCCAATGTAGTCTAGCTCATTTAAAGTTGCTCAACTATAAGGTAAATCCATAATAATATTCATATTGAATATTTCTCGTATTTATCAAATTATTAATCTTAGAGATTAAATAGTAATTAGGATCAAATTGATTAAATTTTAAATTGTTATTAACTCCATACCAAATCAACATACATCTCGACATCATTATCCACTCTATATGTGATATAATGTATTATAAGTTGATTCATATTCATATATTAATCAAATCAAATGTATTCTAACTCATAAAAAGTTACTCAAATTTAAGGTAAATAATATAATTTAATGAGCAATTGAATATGACTCGCATAATTCAATTCTAATGAAATTATCAACAAAGATGGATTAAACAACACTCAGATCAAACCGATAAACAATCCAAGGGCTGAGAGTAAACCAAAATAGCACAGCCGGAACGCTACCTTGAGTTTGTCGTAAAAGGAAAGTTATACTCCGTAAATCAGCCTAACTTCGTACCACTGTAAATCAACACACTGATACTATACTCGTAGAACACATGAGCCCAATACCGTAAATATTATTTTAAAGATATTCTTAAAATATTAGCACATTAACCCTATACCGTAGATAATATAATATTTTCCCAAGTTGAGATGTCTTATTACGTAGCTATGATGTCCTACTAGTCAGTTATGACGTCTTATTAGGCAGCTGTGTGAATGGGTCGGCACTAACATCGATATTACATGGAACGCAATAGTTTCAAATTTCATATCTAAGGGCTGAGTTATCTTGTTTTATTTACATCTTGGTTGAGTTATGGGACAAGGTTATTCCACATGCCAGCCGTGATATTAGAAAATTTGCTAACACGTAAATCAGCCGTCAATATCGTCTTTGATTTCCTTTTTATCTACAGCCGTTGATCGTAAGATTATTCCAGTCTTTAATTTTCTTTTTATTTTTTCTCTCCCTCCTTGTCTTCCCCCTATTCTCTTTAAAGGGAGTTCATTTTCTTTGTCGTAAATGATCAAACAAAATCCTTGTTCTGGACCATTTCTTTCTCATACTCTTTCTCTTGACTTTTATCTTGCATGTTCGCCCTACGTTCAGAAGTGTTGTCTCATGGAGTCTGATAACGACATCTCCCACATACTGATCGAGGACCATCGTCTTCTCGTTGTATGTTCATTGACTGACGGTCACTTCTTGTTGTATCTTCACTTATCGACGATCACTTCTCGTTGTATCTTCACTTACGTAGTTACAGAAACGAAACGGTGAGCGACGGGCCGTGGATTGGCTACGAACTTACTCGACCAATCCATGGATTTTTCTTCCCCTGGATGTCGCCGACATTGTTAGCCTGCGTAACTACGGGAAGAAACATATTTTTTTCTCTGTTTCTGTTTCGTTTGTTTTTCTTCTTTTCCTTTTTTTTATCTCGGATTCTCTAGCTCTCCTATTTCTTTCTTTCTTTATTTATCTTTTTCTTGTTTCCACTTCTTTTTGTATTTCAACAACCTCTTATGTTGGCGCATCCCGAATCTTCTCCTTTCTAAGATCTTTCTTAGACGCTGTCGTGGACCAGAATAACTCAACCATAATTAAACAACAACTCATCCAAAATTATAAAGTAACTCAGGCAATAGCTTCTTTCCGCTAAGGAGCCTTACAGAGTAACTCAGTCAGAATTCATATCCGTTAAACCATAAGTAGGCCAATAAAGAAAAACTATTATACACCGTAAAAATTAATAGACTTCAGTTTTTTAAAACAAATGTCTAAAAGAAATTAAAATTAACAAATGCTCTTTCTCACTAAGTTTCATAACTCAGCCGCATTTAAACCCAAGTTAACCTCAATTAAACCAAAATCAGCCATAATTAAACAATAATATGGACACTATATAACAGAAATATTAAAATATTAACACATTAACCATATACCGCCCTAAATAATATAATATTACAAGTTGAGATGCCTCACTACGCATCTATGATGCCCTACTACGCATATATGATAGCCTACTAGGCAGCTAAGAACCTCATTTAAATAACATAAATAATTATAATAAAATATTCAATGCAATGTCGTATTACAAAGTTATGATGACTTATTACCTTACCGAGGTAGATACGTCTGAACATTTATACACGTTGAATTACAACTTTTAATATTAGGGTTTCTTAAAATTGAATAAAACACGGTGAATCCATAAATCCATAAATCAACCGCAATTAATCAGATTTCAGCCTTATTAGACAAAATCCTAACAAATTTGGAGAAACTATTATCTTTTTCCATTTATCAGCCGTTACGGATACGAATAGAAGCAAATATCTGAACGGATCACGAATTAGATATCCATGCATATCAGATGATACCTGATCCGATCCGAATATCCATGGATATCCGAAATTAATTGCACAACCAAAAAATTTGGATTTTTTATATGGATATCCGAAATTACTTGCATAACCTAATCTTATCGGATTTTTTTTTTCGTTTTTTCAGGTTTTTCAGATTTTCTCAGATTTTTTCATATATTTTTTTGGATTTTTTGGAATTTTCGGATTTTTCCGGATTTAATTTGTATTTTTTACTATGTCGGTTATTTTTGTTTAATTCAAATCAGATCCGAATTGAACCGAAAAATATTTTGATATTTTTCGGATTACACGGCAATATCCAATATCTGAACCAAACCGACGTGATTCGAATTGAAACCGAACCGATATTGGTTCAGATTGCATATGCATCTTAAATCCCATATCCGAAAGATCTGAAATACGAAATATCTGAACCGTATCATATCCGATATCTGAAATCCCAGGACTAGGTCACTTTGAAACGACGCTTTTGGTCTCTCACGTGCATTTTCCTCTTCCTCTTTGTGCTTTCACTTCTTTTTCTAAACACACTTGGATATCCCTTTTTTGCGAGAACTCGATGTCAGTATACGACATTACTACTGATTTTTCGACCATTTCTTAAGCCGCGTCCACGGTTGGCCCATCCGGGTCAACCCACGAGTCGATCCGTATTATGCGCGAGTATTGTAAAATTTTGCCAGATGTTGATATCATGCTCCCTACTCGAGATCAGAGACCTTGGAACCCTCCCAAGGGGTTTGTCTGTCTTTATGAGTCATTTTTTACATGTTGCGGGTTGTGGTTTCCTCTCCTCTCATGTTTAGTAATTACTGCTTGCGCCGTCGCTTTATCTCAAGCCTTGCACTCGGTGGTCTGTCAGATTGTCTATTTCCTGGTCTTTTCTATCGAAGTTAGGGTTGAAGTTGACACGTTGGTCTTTGAATCGATGGTGATTACTGACGATCGCCAATGCCCTCGCGATTTCCTTTCCTTGGATTCTAAACCCTGCTTCGACGTGGTCTCCAACATGTGTGGCAAGATTGCCGGATGGAGCCGCAATTATTTCTTCGTTCGTGGGAACCATGCTTCGGGGCTCAACCCGCTTTTCGGCTATGAGGCGCGATGGAATATCTCTGCCTTCGGTAACTCTCTTTTCACTTTTGCACTTACCATCTATTTCTAGTGACTGCCTTTTAACTCCTCTTTTTTGGCCTTGTAGTTCCTCATTCGTTAGAGACTTTGTCGGAGTACGACAAAGGACTTATCGATAAAAAATTTGCTCTCAGGAAACGTTCATGGCTTGAACTTAATCAGTCCTACGAAAGATGAATCCTCGCCAGACTTCCTCCCCGTACTAACCCCTTTCATCTCTGTTACGTTGGCTTTTAGACTTTTTATAACCACTCTGTTTTTCCAGCTGTCTCCACCGCCCCCCTCTCTGATTTCAACAAGATGGCTAGAGAGGAGTTGCCTGAGCCGAACCAGGCTTTCGAGACTCCTGGCGCTGGAGCCTCGGTGCTCGCATCGAGTCTTCCATTGGCTGGTGATTCCGAGCGTCGGGACGAACCTAGCGAGGCTAGTGGATCTAGGAGACGTGTCGTCAGTCCTAGGAACGTGGATGTTCTCCCGGCGTCTAAACCCTCCTGCCACCGTTCGGGTACCGCCACAGTTTCTCGATCCGAGACGCGGATTGAACTTTTGGAGGCCGAAATGTTGCGCTTGAGGGGCCTTCTTGAGCTAAGGATGGAACGATCTTTTCACGCTGGTTCTCTATTGGCCCTTAGTAATCTTAAGGACAGCGGGACCCGAGTTACCCCGGATCTCTTGGCATGCCATGAACGCCGAATCCAAGTTCTTGATCGTCAGATCGATGCAACTCCTAGATCACATATATAGATTAATCATGGCTGATTATATATTCGAACATCATATGGAATGCTGTCTTTTTTCCCAACTGAATTATATGCCAGATTATGATGCGTTTTTGGAATGCAAGTGTCGACACACAATGGTTTTGTTTATTCAACACCTTCTTTTTCTATCATTTCACCTCCACATAACTAGACAACAAAACAGCCAGAATTTATAAAGTAAATCACGAGTTTTAACCTTACGGTTGAGTTTTAAGACATATTTGACTCAGTCATAACATATATTACAACTCAACCGTTATAACGTAATAAGTAGCCCTAAACATAAGATTAGTATCCGTATGTCATCCATTAAATGTTTATACTCGTAATATGATGATTGGAATAAACTAATTCAACCTAGGCGTAACAACTATGATAACTCAACGGTATATTATTTAACCTCGTTTAAATAACCTGATAATGATAATAAAATACACTGTTGGGATACCATAAGTCCGCCGTAGTAGAGAAGTTATGCTCCATAAATCAGCACACAAAACCCTATACTCGATATAATATTAACACATCCGTAAATAATATTTTAAACATGTTAAAATGTTTCCACAATGACCATATAGCGTAAATAATATAATATTTTTACAAGTTAAGATCTCGTATTACGAGGCTATGATGACTTATTGCCTTACCGAGGTAGATACGTCTGAACATTTATACACGTTAAATTACAGCTATTAGTAATGAGGGTGATATATTGTCGAGTAGCTTGTATATGAATGCTTCCTCATGCACTTCTCCCCATCTGAGTCAATGTACGGAAAGTTTTTACTTCCATCGCCACCGCGCTCCCGATAAGCTTTCGGTATGCCAAACCTCGCTTTGTCCTCCTCATCCTCATCGGACTCCATCAACGTTTTGTTCAGTTCTGTCGTCAGTACATCGGTCACATCCGCTATCGAACTGTCCTCCTCTTTAGGCGGTTTCTTGAATGGGCCTCTGATTACATTCCAATGAACTCCTTTAGGATTTGTATTCAGGGTCTTATTCTTATCTAACTTAGCCGCTTGTATTTTCTCTAAATCAGCCGCCGCTTTTCTAGCCGCTGCATTAGCCGCTTTTATTTTCTTTAACTCAACCACATTTTTTTCTTTAACGTAGCAGCCTCTGCATTGTCTTTCTTATTCTCATCATAATAGGTCATCATGCCACGTGATAAAACATTTCGACTTGTATTTCATTATTATTTATGGTATATGGTTGACTTATAGTAGTTAAAAAGGCTGATTTACAAATACTACATGACTGATTGTTTTGTTATTACGACTTTGTTATTTGTTCTCATTTGTATTCTTACCTCGGTAACTGATGACTGTTTATTTTACCGTTTTTACCACTCGGTTTTCATTCGTTTTGCCCTAGTTTATGATGCATTTTAGAGTCATTTAGGATGCATTTGCATTGCATTTCATATTTTAGGTGTGGAGTCGAGCTTAAACCAAAAAGCGGGCAAAAGGGATGCAAAAGAAGTAAAAGTGCAGAATAGTCAACATTTTCAGAGTTGACCAGAAAAGTGCAGAAAACTCAACATTTTCTTTCATTCCTCTATTTGATTGTTTATTGCTTTTGATTTCTATTTTCTTCTCTTATTTC
Source organism: Biscutella auriculata (assembly GCA_900406285.1). Taxonomy (NCBI): domain Eukaryota; kingdom Viridiplantae; phylum Streptophyta; class Magnoliopsida; order Brassicales; family Brassicaceae; genus Biscutella; species Biscutella auriculata. The sequence continues at coordinate 18,994 of OVAO01000217.1, forward strand.
CTTTCACAAATCATGTGTAGAAACTATCAAAGTATTCTAGACATGGGTTGTGAGTAGTCTCTCTAAGCTTATGGATTAGGGTTAGAAAAGGGTAGAGTTGATTGCTATAAATGGTTTAGATCTATATTAGAAATAGTATTCTCAATCTAATCATGAACTTAATTATAGAATAGGAGTAGCTAACTTAATCTAGATCTTAGGACATTTATCGCCCGAAAGGTGTGTGATAGAATTCCCGAACAAGTGAATTGGTTGTTAGTCAATTCTTTCCAAGGTATTGTTTAAGTTATTGGCTAATTGTTGTATGGAATTTTGTTTAGTGCTTTCTATTCGTGCTTCATTGCCAAGAGATTTTTGTAATGGTATGTTAGGAAATGGGCTTCCATCACGAGAGTGAGTTAGTCTATATTAGAAATTCTTAGACATAGGATAAGCCAAAAGAAGTTTAGTAAACCGATCTAGCATGAAAATGAACTGCCCAATTCGATTGCCTTGGTCCATATGCTTGTTTTAATTTCTGAATTTATATTTCTTCGATCTTGTTGACTTTTTGGTTGACTTTTGTGCTTTGCTTTATTTTATTTAATTTGCTTAATTAGGATTGTTAGTGACAAACAAATTCCTATTCGACTTAGAATACGTGAATTCTCTATAGGCCTAGCACGTGAATCACTCCCGGATTGGTTCGACATTTCATACCCTTCTACACTACATTTGATTAATAAGAGGGAAAAATCCTTCTTATCAGTAACATAACAAGACATCATTTGTCTAGTAATATTACATAATAGTTGTGTGATAAGACATCATAACCACGTAATATGACATCATCGCTGCGTAACAACATCTAGTGCTCAACAGTTCTCTTACCTCGGCAACGTAATAACTTGTGGTAATATTTTAATATTTTATTATATAGTGATTCATAATTATAGAGTTAAGGTATCGCTTAGTATTATGAGTAATATTATTTACTTTAGGTAGGAAAATGTTACGTGTTAATAGTACGTATAATGATAATGTTTATTATTTAGAGCTTTATTATGGTACGACTGAGTTATGTTTTAATGTGGCTGATATAACAGTTAATATAGGTTGATTTACGGTGAACAATTTAGCGTTAACGACTTATTTACGGTGTATAATTTTGTCTTATACGGCTCATTTACGGAATTGAATTTTGCCTAATAAGGCAGACTTATATTTAATAAAGGGTGATTTACGACGCTCTCTTTTATAGGTTGAGTTATATTTAAATAATATATGGCTCAGTTATTAGGTGACGCGTGCCGCTCGAGAGCACCCACTTACACCAAACCCCAGGCACACGGTAACTGTCGCGTTGCATCCACGTCAGTAAGGATACAATAACAAGTGACAATTGATCAGTAAAGATACAATGACAAGACGATGGTCCTCGATCTATATGTTGGAGATGTCGTTATCAGACTCCTTGAAATAGCCCTTCTGAGGGAAGGGCGAGAAGGCGAGAGAAAAGACGAGAGAAAAGATGAGAGAAAAGAGTCTAGGGATAAAGCAGTCTAGAAAGATAATTTTGTTTGATTACGACGAAGAAACGCAAATCCCTTTAAAGACAAAGAGGAAGAGAGAGAAGACACAGAGGGAGAGAAAAAAGAAAGAGAACTTAGGGACTGGAATAATAATCTTATCTGTTAGATTGATTACGATCAACAGCAACAGAGAAAAAAGAAATTAATGATGCAATTCACGGCTGACTTACGGGTTAGCAAGTCTCCTTATCCGTTTAATTGATTATGATCAACAGCAGTAGAGAAGAAAGAAAACAAAGATGCTTTCCCATAACTCAGCCCCGATGTAGATGAAAACTAGATAACCCATCCGTTAGATATGAAATTTGAAACTAACGCGTTCGTTTCATGTGATCTCGACGTTAGTGCCGACCCGTTCTCTTACATCGGTAACGTAAAAAGACATACATTCTCAGGTGATATGACCTATAATAGCTACCTAATAAGATTTTAATTGTTGACTAGTAGGCCATCATAGCTGCGTAGTTTCCGTCATTTTAGGTGCAAAGAAGGCAAAAGGCAATAAATCAAGCAAACCGAAGCGTTTTAAGAGCAAAAATCGACTAAGTTCCGAAGATTGGCGACCACCGGTTTAGGCCGACAGTCAGACCAGACCGGCGGAGCTCAACCAGACGAATCTGAGGTCTACAACTTCCTGGAGAGGATGGAGATGTCACCACGCTCATGGAGAGGATGGAGATGTCACCACGCTCATGGAGAGGATGGAGCTGGGCGAGGGACATTGTTCACATCAGATATCTACCTGATGGTTCTTGGCCAGTATGGAGGTCTATGTTGGGGGTCCAGAGGAGCTAGGAGGTGGTTGTATCAGGTTCCTCGATCAGCATAAGAACATGTACCAGGCCTCTTTTAGATTAATCTCCGAGGTCTACAACTTCCTGTTGGAGGAAAGAGCTGAGTTTCAGGACAGGGATGGGGACAACGATTATATCACAGGGGCAGGGAGACTACGAGGCAGGGACGACGAAGGCCTCGAGTATCCGTCACCCAGCTGTCAGGTACATCCAGAGAATCATGGCAAACTCCTTTTTCTACAGGCTGGAACAAGGAGAGATCAACCTGGGAGAGATGAGATTTATTCGCCTCGGAGTTGCCCCTATCCTACGAGAGTACAAAGATTTTGATGGAGGTTTCTCGGAGACTATTGAGGACATACCGAGTATTGTGAGGTAGTTTTGTGATGAGCTGCTTGAGATTTAGGAGAAGATGTGCTTCACCAGGGAGAACCCACCTCAGCTCAGATATGGAGGTTGGCTCACACCTCTGTTTCATCGTGTAGGCCCCCCGTATGGCACCATGGCACCTCCCAGGTTTCTAGACCTGAAGTACCTGCAAAAGTGTCACTTTCTACTCAGACATATTCTCTCAGGTAGCCTCATTTACTCCTTCTATAAGGTTTTAGGTGAGGCGGCCCATGTTCTTCTTCCCTGCAGCCAGTTCACAGACCTGAGTCTGCTGGACAATGTTGTGTTCACCATTGCTGATGAGAATCTATTCGATCCCAATGGCCCGGTCACCTACATGCATGCTGGTTCCAAAGCGCCTAGGAGGCGAATGAGAGTGATTCGGGATGCTGATTTCAAGTCTCAGTATGAGCCAACACATGAGTCGAGCCTGAGATGCAGGACGATTCATGGCAGATATACGGGAGTGCCATGTACTATGCCATGTCGCCTCCTATGCCCGCAGAGCCGAGTTTGATGTGAGAGATGGTAGCTGACAGCTCGAGGAAGTTCCGCTGGATGAGGTACCTCGACATTGCTCTGAGAAAGGCAGTTTGAGAGATTAAGAAGACCAAGGCAAAATTGAGGCATACCAGGGAACAGAGTAGGACGCGTGAACACCAGTTTCAGAGGCAGTTGGATATGCAGAGTTAGAGCTCTAAGCGGATGCACGCAGTATATGAGGACAGATTCAAGAGGTTGAAGGAATTTGTCGTGAGCAGGACTAGCAGTTCAGCGAGCTGCGCAGCTGAGGGTTCGACGAGCTGCATCGAGCCCACCCTTACCTACCAGAGGAGGTCGACTAGCGCCATAGATGATGGTCGCGCGAGAGAGTCAGTAGACCCAGCTAGATCCTCCACCTACAAGCCACAACAGAGGCACCCTATTGCATAACCACCTCCGTATGACTCGGACAACGAGTTCACCGAGTACCCATCTGAGGAGGAGTTCGATCCCACCGGCCGTTGGATGTAGGTTATCTTTGCTTTTTATTTCTTTGCTACCTTATATGGATGTTGAACTTATTTTATTTCCATCTTTTATTTTATTTTAGTTCTATTTTTATTTTTTGGTTCTCTTCTAAGCTCAGACAAACAAAGGGACTGTGTTGTTTAAGTTTGGGAGAGAAACCACCTTTGAACTAATGACTTTGTTATCTTGCTGTTGGCAGTTATTATTATTTCTCATGTTCTACTTCTTATCTCATTATCCCTTCATTTTCAAAAAATATTTTTCAAAAAATTTTCATTCGGATTTTCAATGTCTAGTTGCATTACATTCTAGTTTAGGATTGAGTCTCATTTAGGTTGCATTTATTCGTGTTTTCAAAAGAGATGTTAAGCGCCTTAAGTCCCGATCATCGATTTGCTAAGCAGTTCTGAAAAGTCTTGAAGTCCATAGCCTTATACCCTGATGTATAAAAAGCTAAGACCTCTGTCGGGAAGCCTGTTTGCTTAGATTGCTTTCATCTTTATATGAGTATTAACCTGAATTTCAATTAACATGATCTTTTGTTTCACTTGAATCCCATGGATTTGTTTGTTTAAGCACGAGTTCGAGCAGCTTAGCCGAACCAATTTTGACTCGACTCGGTTATCCTCATCTTAAGGATAATACCTCTCACCAAAGCACCCCGACTCCTACATCTGTGAGTTCTCATTTGCTCTATTTTTTAAAGTTATTGTAATTTTGCAAAACCTCGAAAGTATAAGGAGCGACAATAGAGAACATATATTTGGGTAATTTAGGAAGTTTGGGAATCAGATAGAACGAAGAAAAAGCTTCTGTAGAACTATGCTTGGAAAAATGAGATTGATTTGAAAAAGGCTGAAAAGAGAAAAAAAATAATGGGTGGAAAAGAAAGAAAAATATCACCACAGAGAATAAAAAGGGATAAGATAAGAAAAACCAAGGGCTTAGTAGACTCTATAAATGAAAAGAAAAGACACTCCAAAAAGAGAAGGCTATAGAAGAGAAAAGAAAAGAAAAGAGTAAAGCCTTGGAGTTAGATGAAACATAAAGAGTCTAGATATAAGAAAATCCCTAGGTAAAGAAATAGAAGAAGAAATGGTGAATTGGTAGACTTCAAAAGATAGGATTGGGTAGATACTAGAGTCAAAGTTTGGGGGAAAAATAGATGTTCAATGGTGTATGCCCCAGTTGCTCTTTGTCTTTCCTGGTTTTGTTATAATTCTTTCACTCCGCGAGAGAAACCAAATTACGATCAACCTTCATGCCATGAGTGGAACCTTCTCTTTTCGCATTGTAATACCCTTCCCACCGAACCAATTGAGAAACCTTGTGTTTGCACTTGATCATGTTTCACTCCAACTTAATTTGAACGTTAAGAAAGCATGATGAGACATAGGTGGATCGCTATGGTCTAGTAATGATGATACACGGTTATATTGCTTGGATGATGGGACGAGTAGTTATGCTAAGTTTAAAACGCTCTCATCGGTGACTTTTGGTAACTGAGTTTTGGTATTTCAAACCTCGACCCTGAGTTTAGAATTTCTTTGCTTGAGGGCAAACAAAATCTAAGTTTGGGGGAGTTGATGAGTGTGAATTTTATCGGTTTTACTACTCGATTTTCACTCATTTTGCATTAGTTTAGGATGCATTCTAGAGTCTTTAGAGCGCAATTGCATAGTTTCCGCCATTTCAGGAGCCAAGAAGGCAAAAGGAAATAAATCAAGCAAATTGAAGCGTTTTAAGAGTAAAAATCGACTGAGTTCGAAAGATTGGCGACCACCGCTCTAGGCCGCCGTTCAGACCAGACCGGTGGAGCTCAACTAGACGAATCTGAGAAATGACTGTCGGTCATGGCCGGCTGTGTGCACTGACCGGCGCGCCACGACCAGGCCCGAATCAAAGGACACCACCGGTCACGGACGCCGGTGTGCGCAGACGTTGGGACTAACGGCGGACGACCGCCGATCATCTCGGCCGGTGTGCACTGACTGGCGGAGACCTCTGTAGAATAGAATATTCCCTAGAATATTCCATTTTCTTGACCTAAAATTGGTTCACTATAAATAGAACCAAGAGCAAAAATCTTTTTTTCTTCTCTTCTTCCAGCCTCCTTTTTCATACTTTTTTCTCTCTTTTAGTTTTTCTTAAGTTCTTTTCCTATCTAAATTCTTGTATTGGATTATTTGATTTATATTATTGCAATTTCATTTTTTATCTTCTATTCCTCTCACCATGAACAAAAACCTTACAAGTGTTTTGTTCATGATGTGTGAGTAGTCTTTTAGCTGATGGATTGAGGTGGTTTTGGGGTAGATCTAGAACTCTTTTGATGTTGAAGGTAATATAGAATATGTCTTCTTCGAGATTATTGTTCTTAATGCTTAGATTTGATTGATCACCTTATCTATGAATCTAGGGAATTTCATCCCTGAAATGTGTTCGATGAAATTCCACAATCAAATAAATTTGAAGTTTATTAGTCATTTCCAAGAGATTGTTTAAGGATAGATAGATTGTTTTATAGAATTGTGCTCATTGCTTCCAAATCGTGTGATTAGCCAAAAGATTGTTTGGTTCCATGATTTGGAAAGAGGTTTCTATCAGGAGAGTGAATTAGCCTAGAATTGAGATCCTTAGACATAAGACTACCTAGAGTGTGAA
>OVAO01000218.1:0-25405 GCA_900406285.1 Biscutella auriculata
TATATACTATTACTTTTTATAATCTAAATTATAAATTATTAATATTAGTTATAAATATAAATTAACACGCGCTTTTGCGCGGGTACAACTCTAGTTTGTTATTATAAAACAGTTCACAAATCCATATTGGTACCATCCAGCTTAGGCTTTCCATGAAGTATTTAATCTTATTTTTAAAAATATTTAAATGTATATGTTTAATATTTTATTCATAACATTTAACAGTTTATAATAATTTTTTGTGTTACTTTGATTACTACGTTAACATTATAGTTCAATCCCAACATATTACGCATAAAATATACATACAATTGAGTAAAAGACATGAAAAGTACTGCCTATTGTCATATATCTTTTGTTGTTTGTGTTTTGTTCTAGCTTTATTGATAAGCAAATTTTGAAATACAAAACGATGAAAAAGATGGATTAGTATATTCGTGATTTTACCAAATGCAATTTATAATTTGATTTGTTCTTAAACTACACTATATTCGTGAGCCTGTTGATTAGTATTAAAAGCCCAAGCAAGAGACATATATTATTGTATTAATTCCTGGGATTTTTATCCAATCTAAAAAACGAATCGTAACTGAATCGAAATTTTGGATTCAGATCGGATTCGGATATGAGCAAATATCTAAACGGATCACGAATTAGATATTCATGGATCGAATCGGATAAAAACTGGATATCCATAGATATCCGAAATTATTTACATGACCAACATAAATCTTTGCAAAATCAATTTTCTGGACTTTTGCGATTTTTTTAGTTTTTCGGATTTTTTTTAATTTCGGTTCTTCGGAATTTTTTTTAAAATTTCAATTACGTTTCATTCAACTCGGCTCGGTGACCCAATATGTATCCGATCCGAATCTGACCCAAATTAAACCGAAAAAGTTTGGATTGTTTTTCGGTTTCGAAGACAATATCCAAAATCTGATCTGAACCAAAGAGATCTGAATCAAAATCGAACCGATATTAGTTTAGATACCATATGGATCTTAAATTCAATATCCAAAATATTCAAAATCTGAAAAATCCGAACCATATCCGAACTGATTATCCGAAATCCGAGGACAGAACTAGTGTTAAACACGAGGTCTAATTCGAACGACTAATCAACGGTGAATAATAGCTTCTTGAGACTCCGAAGAGACGATTCTAATTGAATACTAATATACTAATCTCAAGTTCTCAACACTATTTTGTCAGTTAAGTACACATTCCAATCCAATCAAAACAGATAAGCTCATTAAACACAATTTTTAGAGACGACCAATCTTTTCATCACAGCCTGACTGCTATAAGAATCTTTAATCGATGGCTATAAAAATCTTTAATTGAAAAATAACAATAGACATTCAGTGGTTTTCCGTTGACATCACAATTCGCTAAGTGAAAATTTCAACTCCTCCTAAAAATATTGAATATATCCATTATAACCCGTAAAAATTAAAAAAAACAACTTTTAATTTTAATCACACATTTAATTTTTGTAAAAAATTAAAAGATGCATATAACTATAACAAAGCATTTAAAATTTATAATATTGAAAAAAAATTATAATATTATTTATAACTATTATGTATGTCTTGATTATCACATTTCAGTGTGTGCTTATTAAAAGAACCAAAATTTCAAAACCGAAATGGAATTTTTAGTTTTTGGTTTGCTTCGGTTATTGGTTCATAAGCATAATTAAATTAAGTTCAGTTATCGGTTCGGTTCGATTCGTCGAACCGATTGGTTAACCGAATTTAGTTTTTTTTTTAAATTTTTAATAAAAATTGAAATTAAACTAAAATTTTGAAAATTAATCAAATTTTTCAAAATTACCCAAAATTTAACCAAAATATCCTAACCAATTTACCCAAAATTAAATGTATCCAAAATTATCCGAAATTTTTGGATTAAACCGAACTATAATTGAATCTGCACCATGGACATGTATTTTATTTAAACTTAATATTAATCTATTATTTGAAATTAATATGAATAATATTTACTTCGTTAAATATTATTAGGATTGGCTTTAGTTTTGAAAATATATTTTGAGTAAAAATTTATAAACTAAATTGATGGTAATGAGGAAGAAATTGTTAAAATATGGTTTAATTTAGTTTTTTTTTTTGTAGGATTAAAGTTATTTAAAATATTCATTTAGAAAATTTATAGGTTTTTAATTACTAAATATTTTTAAAAAGGTAGTTGAATATAATATGTGATTAAAAGAAAGAATATTCTTATAAGATATTTATCAATTTTTAATTATTAAATATCTTTTAAAAAGACGTTGAATATAAGTATTAAATTATTGAGTATTTATTGAATATAAAATATGTGATTAAAAAAAAAGAATATTTTTAAGATATTTATTAGTTTATAATTATTAAATATTTTCCAAAAAATATTGAATATAAATATTAAAGTATTGGGTATCTATTGAATATAAAATATGTGATTATAAGAAAGAATATTGTTTATAAATATTTCTTAGTTTTTAATTATTAAATATTTTTTAAAAAGACATTAACTGAAATCCATTATCATCTTTTTAATTATTAAATATTTGTCATCTAGCATTACACAATATTGTTAGTATATCCATTATTTCATTGAGCGGTATAACAAAATAAAAGAGGAGCACCATAACTACTGAATCATTACTCAGACGTAAACATAGCCGCATGAGAAATCGTAGCATGAGAAGTATCATTCATTTCTTTGCGGATGATGTGCTTATATTCTTTGATGGCCAGCAGAATTCTATGGAAGCTATTATGAACATTTTGGAGGATTTCTATATGCATTCAGGATTATTTCTCAATCTGAACAAGTCGCTGTTGTTCTTGGACGGTAATAACACCACTCCTATAGACAATATGGCTCGGAGATTCAATGTTCAGAGAGGATCTCTCCCAGTTCGTTATTTGGGATTCCCGCTGCTTCTCCATAGAATGCGCCCAGAGGATTATCAACCTCTCATTGATAAGATCAGATATCGACTTTCCACTTGGTTGATGAGAAATCTCTCATTTGCAGGTCGTCTTCAGCTTATCGAAGCGGTTTTATACAGTTTTATCAACTTTTGGGCGTCGGTGTTTCCACTTCCCAAGAAATGTCTTATAGCTATTGAGAGAATTATGCTCGAGCTTTCTTTGGAAAGGCAAAGCGGATGTTTTCTCTGGTGCAAAGGTCTCTTAGGTCTCTGTGTGCACGCTAAAGTCAAATGGAGGTTTGGGGTTGAAACGTTTGGAACCATGGAACAAAATGTTCACTTTGAAGCTGATTTGGCTTTTGTTTCGAGCTGGTGGATCGCTATGGGTGGCTTGGGTTCAGAAGAATCTTATCAGAAATATATCCTTTTGGGCCATCAATCTCGGTTTGGAAGGCTCTTGGATATGGAAAAAAATGCTAAAAGTTAGAGATCTAGCAAGCAAGTTTCTGGTTTGTTCGATTGGAGACGGACATATGATATGGCGGAACAAGTCTATGTGCGAAGAAGAAGGCACAAAAACGGCGGGGATTCACGACAGACATCGACAGAAGATGCTACGTAGCTTATTAGTTGTCTAATGTTTTAAGTCCCTTGTTTAGTCTTAGTTGGTTAGTTATGAGACACGTGTGTAATTGAGAGATTAAATAGTCGTTGGCTTAGAGAGAGAGGATTATCGATTAAGATCTAGAAAGAGATTGGGAAGGCTCTGGCCTTATTCTTCAAGAACAGAAATCGAGTTGTGATTTCTGGTTCTACGAGACTTGTAATCTTCTTCTTCATTCAATACTAAAGTCAATTTCTCTGGGATTACAGCTCTGTTCATAACAAATTGGTGCGTCGTGACGATCGGATCGACCGAACACATCGACGATTCAACCGGTGACCGGAAAACTCTCCCACCTCCGCTAATCTGCCACAGACTAGGTCCCTGTCTCCATCTCATCTTGTTCTTGAGATAATTCCAGAAACGCGCTCCGGACGGATTCCTCGCGGATCACGACTTACGATGCCTCCGAAGAAACACCAAGTACCACCGGCAATCCTCCCACCGGAATCCCAAGACGAAAGCGACACAACGAACCTTGAGTCTTCTTGGGCTCACACCTCGATGCAAGCTTTCGCCGCGCTGGAACAAAAGACTTCAGCTCAATTTCAGGCCATCGACGCCTCCCTCGTGGAACGAGACAAAGCGGCGCAGGCTCGGGACGCCACACTGATGGCCTTGATCAAAGATTTGGCGACATCCCTCGCCAATTTGGGCATTCGACCGCCGAGCGAGCACCCTGGCGTCTCTAATCCCACCACTCGCATACTGATCCCTCACGGACGCCTCCAAATACAAGAAGACGGCGCTCGCCGTACATCCTTACTGGAATCTTCCAGCATCAATCCCACTCAGACACAGGTATTTCCTAAACCACCGGATTTACCCTTTCCTAACACTGTTTCTCCGGTGTTGCAGGACACATCTCTCGTCGCTGACAGAGATGCTCTGGTGAAGAAGGTTGAGATGCCAATTTTTGAAGGAATCAACACATATGGGTGGTTATCTTTGGTCGAGCGTTACTTCACTATGGGGGGCTATAGCGACACCGAGAAACTGTCGTTGGTCTCCGTTAGCTTAGCTGGTGATGTTCTCAGTTGGTTCAACAGCGAACAACTCACGGACCCATTTCTGAGTTGGTCGGACTTCAAAGAACGCTTAGCGGAACGATTCACTACGACGATGATCTGTGACCCGAGCCAACAGTTTTTCGCAGTTCGCCACACTGGCACCGCAGCGGAGTATATTCATGAGTTTGAGGATCTCCTTTCACAAACTTCTGGCTTGACACCAGGACAGATCGCAGGCGTTTTTATTAACGGTTTGAAACCAGAGATGCGAGAGGTGGTGTGTATGTCCAAACCTCAGAACTTGCGGGAGATGAAAACAATGACTCTGCGGATGGAATCAAGCTGTATGTATGAAGTTGTCTCTCAACGAATGGCTGATCGACTCAAAGCTCAGGGACCTCAACCGTATCGCTTTCGTACAGTTCCACCAGCACACCCTTGGAAGACGAAGACAGTCACTCCTGATACTCCCGCTCCAGCGCCAACACGTGCCACTTATCCCCTCCCCGCAGCTCCTCGGCCTCAACGAAACTTGTCTCCAACTGAATGGGAAGCCCGTAAGAGTAAAGGCCTCTGCTTCAAATGCGATGCGAAGTGGTCAAAAACTCACAAATGCACCAACAAAGATCTTCAGGTACTGACAATTATCGATGGAAATGAGATAGAAATATGTGAAGATGACAATGGCGATGACACAGTGCTTGAAGGAGACCCCAACTTAATGACACTGTCTTTCGGTGCATTTGTCGGAACCCGCTCACCAAAAACAACTAAGTTCCGCGGACGCATTGGGAAAACTTCGGTAGTCGTCATGCTTGATAGTGGTGCCTCACACAACTTCGTTGCACCAGCCATAGTTCACCAAGCTCACCTTTCCTTATCGCCCGCAACAAACCTCAATGTTATGTTGGGCAATGGTGTCTCCATCTCGGGTTTGAGAGTTTGTAAGTCGGTTCAATTTAGTATCGGAGAACTGGAGTTTGCTACAGATTTTATTGCTCTTGAACTGGGCAGTGCGGACATCATCCTGGGCATCCAGTGGCTCGAAACTCTTGGTCCATGTTTGTTCGATTGGAGACGGACATACAACAAAATTCTAGTTTGATAACTGGACTGGTCTAGGACCTCTACTCAATATTTTAGGTGCCAATGATCCTAGAGTGGTTGGTATCCCCAAGCCTTCCTCTGTTGCTCAAGCTCTTCAAGTCACTGCGTGGAGATCTTCTCTTCGTCGCCATCCTCTTTGCCAACTGCTTCACGCATGTATTCCGGAGGTTCCTATTCTCTCAACGTCTCAACATGATACTTTCTTGTGGAAGCACTCCTCCGATGCCACTCCTGCTCCCTTCTCTATTTCAAACACTTGGAATAGTATGTTTGGTGCATCTGCCTCGGTGTGGTGGGAAAAATTAATCTGGTTTTCCAAAAGAATTCCAAAGCATTCATTCATCTCGTGGCTCCTTTTTCGGCAAAGACTCACTACCAGAAGCAAGATGCGTTTGTGGGGTATAACAACAAATTCAAACTGTTTGCTTTGTGACCAACATGAAGAAACATTGGACCACCTCTTTTTCCAATGCAACTACTCAAAGGAGATTTGGACAACGACTTTCGCTCATCAATCTTTCTCCTACCCTAACTCCTATATTTACACTGATTTGGCAACTTGGATTATGTCTGCAACTAATGATTGTTCTCTGAAAATTATTTTAATGTTGTTGTTTCAGGCTATTGTCTATGCAGTTTGGATGGACCGGAATGTGAGAACTCACTCTCAGATTAGGAATTCAGTGGAAGTGGTGCGCTCGGAACTTTTTGCAACCATGAGGAGAAAATTACTCTACCTGGACAAGATCCCTTCCTCTAGCTCTATCACCTACCTCTCTCTTTGGTATGGGCATATCCAACAATAGAATTTCATGTAAATCCTTTTGTTTCATATGCCTTTACTTTCCCTTCCCTCTTCACCGGTTCTTGATTAGGTTCCTTACCACTCTCCAACAAACAGTTTGGTGATGATTGTGTTTCTTTCCGGGTTTGAGGCAGACTTTCCCTAAGGGTGTTTTAAACCCCTTAGTTGTTTGTTTTTCCTTTTTGCGGCCTTTCTTGGTGGTGTCTGTTTGCAGGTTGGCGTGTTATCTTCCTTCACCGGATCAACTAATGGCTGAGGGTGTTATAGACCCCTTAGCGCACCCCTTCTGACTCTGTTGCTTGTGCTATTTGCCGGAAGGACTCATTGTGCAACAAGGGTGTTATAAACCTCTTTCTGTGCTATGAATCCATTCCTTTGCGTTTTTCTTGCAGGTTGTGAGATAAAGCTACTTTTTTGAGATTCTTGACAGTGAGATCGTCTTAGACATCTCTCTGTCACCTTGTAGTTTTCCTTTGGTCTCCCAAACTCTCAAGCTCCCATCTCCTCTCTCCCATCATGGCTTTCTCAGGCCTCTAGTGCAGTCTGTCCAAAGTAGCTTCTTCTCCATCCATTCGCTCGCTCAGATTAGCGTTTTTCCTTTCTTCTTAACTTGGTCTCATGTATTGTCATTTCCTTCTTTCTTTGCCTCTAAGGCCTCATTGTATCCAACTCGTCTGCTTTGTGCATTATAATATATAAATATATTTAAAAAAAAAAAGAAAAAAGAACATGTACCCTTTCATAGTATATTTTTACACAAATATATATTTTTTACACTTATCAAAATTATAAAATCGAACATAATGTTAATGATTATCCATTTTTTGTAAAGTCATAATAATATACTGAATCTCAGTTACTTATCATATTATAATAAACATTCCTCTATATTTATGTTTATAGTTACTAAATTAATAAATCTTTAAAAATAATTTTAAGTACAAATTTTTAATTTGTACGTGATTATCTTTTAAATAATTTTTTTTTAAAATTTTAGGTGATTATCTTTTACGTGACTATCTTCTAAATACAATTTTTTAATTTTTATCAGATTATCTCTATATATTAGCTTATTGTTATTACATATTGTTGTACTTAATTATTGGCTTCTGATTCTCAATCGGCCATCAAAAATATTCCTCTATATTTTTGCTTATATAGTTATTAAATTACTAAATCGAAATCGCAAGGCTAACACAGGGAACAGCACTCCATTTTATTGAAAATAATTATTCTCGTAGTATCTGGTTTTACTTGGTAATTAAAATAATTAAAATCTATCTGTAAAAAATACAAGATATAGGCAATCATGTATGGATAAGGTTTATAACAAATTCAACCAAGTCAAGTTCTTATGACATTTTAATAGCTTTTTATAAAAACATAATAATATATAAGAGATTTTTTAATGTAAAAAAACGTTTCTTGTTCCATGTTGGGCTCTATATTAAAAGAGACGTTTGGCTTTTCATTATGACATGTTTTATATATAACGTTTAAGCTTCCTGTATACTATCATGTACAATATAATTATATAACTAAGATGTTAGTTATATTTATATTTGCAATAATACAAAACATAAGCTATATTTTAAATTTTTAATTGAAATAATAAACATTTAAGTTATAATTATAAAAAATTTAAAATATTATTTACTTTATACCTAAAAAAAATCAAAATATTTGATAATATTTTGTCAAAATTTATTTTTTTGGATTTTTACGGATATTTAATTATTTCGGTTATTATTTAGAGATTTCAGGTATAATAGGATTCAAACCGAACTGATCCGAATCAGATCCATAAATATATAAATTTTTTTACAATTACCATATAAACTATCTGAACCAACCCCAATTAAAAGGTATTCAAATCAAACAAAACCAATTTTTTTATAGTTCTTAAATAATTTCAAATTTTAGATATTCAAAATATTGGAATCGAAAAAGATCGAACCAAATAACCAAACACTGCCTATTTGAAACCTTGAAATTCCATGGATGGCAGGCAGTTGCTGTGATGAATTCCTCAGCTTACAAGGCAAATGTCATTTGCATTCTAATTTGGTAATTAATAACACATCCACTATATATTAAAGTAGAAGTTTGCTTATGTGTCAGTATAAGAATGATTTTGATTCTAAAATGTTAGATATGTTTTCCTCTGATACATTCTTAAATCAAAATTAAAATAAAACTTAAACTTTTTATTAAATTACATAATGTTATTACCATAAATACCATAATACTATATATGTTTCTATATTTAAATTTTGTAATATTATGTAGTCATTTCAATTGAGAGAGAAGATCTCATATATAATCATATCATAGTTTTATTATTATTTTACCTATATTTATTTGATACTATTCATATATAAAAATTAAATTAATATATAATTCATATAATAAAAATTTAAGACTTTTTCGAGTTTTATGTACTTATTTTTCAAAACGAATATGAAATACTCAATATAAAGAAAATCATATTTTTAAAAAGTCATACATCGCTAAAGAACATAATAAAAAAATATGAATCAGTCCTATAAATAAAATAATATGCTCAAAATATTGAACTATAAATTTGATTTAGTGGACATCCAAATTACACAATTTTTGTTTTGTTATCTAATTGGAAATCTAAATCAAATAAATAAATGTTAAATATGTAAATATACAAAAAATCAAAATATTTTTCGATTTAATATTTATTAAAAATAAAAAAATGTTAAAAACATATCAGATATAAATATTTTAATGGGTCACAATTCTACTACTATATTAATTTGGGGATCAATTATAAGGTATGTAATGTTTAAAAAGCAGAAAACAAGATTGTCTTGTAATGCGACGGCTCGACTTCTCTGTTAAAATAATAATACTTAGAGAAACCCTATAGAGCCATATATATATATTCCTTTTTGTAAAGAGACATAACCCATCTTCTTCATTAATTAAAGAGTACTTTTATTTAATAAAACAAAGGTGGATTAGCCCAAAGTTTAATGTACTTGGTGCATGATGAAGTCTAGTTACATTTGTGACCTAGTTTACTATAAACCAGTGTTTCCATTAGGGGTAGACCGATTAACCAAAACCGAAAAACCGAATTAAAACCGACCGACAAAATAGAAATCGAATCCGAACCAAAATCGAAAAAAAATCTGAATGGATAGTAAATTTCACTATCAAATAACTGGAACCAAACCCGAACTGAACCGAAAATAATGGATATCCGAAAAATCAAAACATAACACTAAATATTGAATATTTGTTAGTATTTTTAAATATGTGATATATTTTATTGTTTCATATTATTATTTTTTAGATATTTTATACTTTATAATGTTTTATTCTCAATTTATGTTTTGCTTATGAGAAGAATTTAAATATTTATTACTATTTTTCAATTTTTAATATTATTTTTTTTATTTTTATTACAATTTTAGTAAATTTTTAATATTATTTTTTATATATTTAATATATTTTCAGATATCTGAAACTGAACCGAATCCGCTTATATCCGAACTGTACCCAAACCGAAAATAAAAATTAACCGAATGGATTCTACAAGCTTAGTCCATAAAAACCAAGAATTGAATGGTTACTACCCAAACTCGAATAGATACCCAAACACCCACCCCTAGTTTCGATTCTCTTCTTTAGATTTAGATTATTTACGTATAAGTAAAATAAAAAAGAATGAGATTATTTCCGTCTCTTTTAGTGAAATGATATATATAAATTGAATGTATTTTGTTTGTTATCGTGTTTAAATACATTTTTGAACTGATATACTTGCTTTCTTTTTTGTCAATTTACTAGGTTATAAATGTTCAATCCAGTAACCTAAACTTTTACAAAGAAAAAAATAAATACTTTTAGGGAGAATCAAAGTCCCGACCTGATAACTAATATTACAAACAGATAAACACTAGACTAACGATATTTGTTAGGAACTGATATACTTGCTATAAACCGGTTTTTCGATTCTACTCTCTTTGGTTTAAAGCATTGGTTTAGTTTAGCCTTTGTCATATGTTTTTTGGTCAACGGTCATAAATGTATATATAAACCGTTTCTTGTACTCGTTCTCGGAATGAGATTATTTCCATCCATCTAAGCTAGTGAAAATCACCATCATCAAGAACTTGAGCAACATGAAGGATTACAATGAGAAACATGAAAGATGTTATGAGTACATTGAAGCACTTGAAGAGGAACGACGCAAGATTCATGTCTTTCAACGCGAGCTTCCTCTTTGTTTAGAGCTTGTTACTCAAGGTATAAATCTATACTTATATATATGGATTAATGTTAGATCTAAAGAAATTTATATTACTATCATAAAAAGTATTTAAAATTACTTATGAATTTGGGAATTTAGCGATTGAGGCATATAATAGGGATATATCGGAGTGGTCGGAGAAGACTACCGGAGAATTTGGGGCCGTCTTGGATCTGTTCATACCTATCAAACATTCTTCGAACTCCATTGAAGAGGAAGAAGAAGAAGTTGATGAACATGATGATGATGATGATGAACATGAATCTCATGAAACCGACATAGATTTTGATGACAAGAACATGAAATCTGAATGGCTCAAGTCTGCTCAACTTTGGAACAATTCCGACGAAGTTCTTCCTAAATGTGTAAGTTTCTATTTAAGGGTTTCAATCTTGAAACTTTCTTTTTTCAAATTAAATAAACATAATATTTTGTCTTTTAAATGCGAAAAAATTGATTTGCGAACCAGATGATGTAAAGTTCATTTTGTTTCGAGAAAATATTTTGATATAAAAACAAAACAATTTTTTTAGAAGTTTTTCTGTCGTGTACAAACATAAATGCCAAATTCTATCTTTGGATTTTACGTTTACAATTTATAGGAAAAATTGCATAAGATTAGGGTTGTTTTAGAATTATAAAATTTGAAATAATTAAAAGTAAAATCTGTCGTAGATATTGTGGTTTAGCGATAAAGTGACAAACAAAGAATGCAAAACATTCTGAATTCGATCTACTTAATGCGAGAAACCAAATTATATTATTTCGAATATCTACATACATATGGTTTCTGTTTATGGTCTACTTAAATATTTGAAGAGAAGATCTATATCCATATACCGCACCTCCTTAAAGAAATTAGTCTGTCTGCCTAAATTATTAAAGAAAAAAGTAAAATCTAATTTATCATTTATAAATATAGTAAATATCAACGTTCATTAATCATGCATACATTAATTAAAAAAAAAAAATCTCAAGTTTATAAATGATCTTTCGTGTTTTAAGAATCATTCACAACAAGAGACAACAGAAACAGTGGTGGAGGAGAACAAAGGAAATGAGAGAGTAACATCTTGTAATGACATGGAAATTCCGGCGACTGCTAGCGGTGGCAGTGGACATGAGAAAGAGGCGGAGAAAAATAGCAGCGACGACGGCAACGGAAGAGGACAGAAAAAGCAGAAACGGTGTTGGTCGGAAGAGTTACACAGACTCTTCTTGAACGCTCTTAAACAACTTGGTGGTCCTCATGGTGCGTTGTCTTGAAATTTTATTAAACATTTTAATAAATCTTTTTTTTTTTTTTTAATATTTGGTTTAATGGAATATTTCAAAATAGCTACACCAAAACAAATCAGAGAGATAATGAAGGTTGATGGATTAACCAATGATGAAGTCAAAAGTCATTTACAGGTTAGTAAATCATGAAAAGGACATTTTAAGCAAAAATTTCCATTCTTGGTAAATGGTTAATAGTTAAAACTTCTAAACAACCAAAAATTAAGTCTTTTGGTTTGGATTTTTCGGTTTTTTTAGTTTTTGATCATATTTAGAGGATCTATTCAAGTAATTTTATTTTTTTGATCATGTACAGTTCATGTTCTGTTCAGATTTTTATGGGTCAGATTTGGATGTACTGAAATACTTTCAGATATTTTCGAATTCGATTCTGATTTAAATATTTTCAACATTAAATACTAAAAAGAACTTGAAATACTAATAATAAAAAATTAAACCATATTCATCAAACAATAGCATAATAAATACACAAAGTATAAGAGATTCAAACATAAAAATATAATAAATATCTGATTTTTTTACATAAATGCTAAAAATATTACATTAGAAAATAACAAGAAGTATTAATTATTTAGTCTTAGGTTCAAATTTTTCGGGTACTAACTAAGGAACCTGGTTGGATTTGAGTTTTACTTGAACCCCAAAATACTTATTGAATAAAAAATGTGATCGAGTAATTTAATACGTTCCATAATATAATTTTCTTAGATATTTGCACACTTATTAAGAAATTTATTTTTAAAATAAAACAATCGATAATGTAGTATTAAAAATAATTTAAAAGAAACTTTTTTTTTTAGTATGAGAATGTAATTGGCTGTTCAATTCAATATTGAATAAAAGAAAATTAAAAATTTGTATTGATATTTATTTTTAAATGTTTTTCAAAATTCTGGTGCATAGAAATATTTATCTATTCCATTTTTGTTTTCTCTTGGATAATGAATAGAAGTATAGGCTGCATACAAAACGTTCTCTTCAAACATCACCTCAAGAAAAAAACTCTCAAACACCACATTTCGTTGTCTTCAGTGGAACATGGGTTCCACAGGCTATTCCCTCCAAGGCCAACGCCGTCGCAACGAGTCAGACCACCACCAGAATTTATAAGCCTATGGTTAGGCCATTGTCGTCGGATTGGTACAATTTTGGTCCAATGATTTCAGAAGATAGATCAATATGCTCAAGCAAGAGAATTATTCGGTGTAGCTCATCGACGATGTTTTCTTTTACAAAGACGAAATAGCCAAAAAAATATTGTAATATTGTTTTTTATGTTTTAAAATTACTTTTAGACGAATTCAATCTCTATTTTTTAGATGGAATAAACGGGAGTGGATTCCTTTGTGATCCATAAATGAAATAAATGGGAGTAGATTTCGTTATAGCCCATATGATCAAAAGAAGATATTAATAACTTAAATATATTATAACATTTCGTGACTCGAGCGAATTTTTGTTTTTTTTTTGATGTAATCACAACAATATGTTAACGATCCTTTCAATTAGAGAAAAGTTTCATATGGAGTTTGTATTCAACCTAATATATATAACCAAATTAGAATTTTTTATTTCTTTATTTAAATTTGATTTTGTATAATTAGTCGATAGAAAATAAATTAAAATTTGTTCAGTTCGCAGAATCTATTAGATGTCTTTATCATTTTTATTTATAAATAAGTAGATTTAAAATGGAATTAAACTAATATTCTGAAAGATATAAAAATATATGAATAACCAAAAATAAATTCATTTTTTTTAAAAGTATCCATATTATTCGATTGTATTAAAAAATTGATTAATTTTGATAAATTTCTTATAACTAAATTAATTGACAATTGAACTAAACTAAAATTTGAATCGATTCAATTTGATATTCTTTTATTTGCCTGCCCTAATTCATATATTCAAATTTGTTTTTGTTTGGTGAATTTTAAATTGGTTCAATTCATTTATTTAAATTTGTTTTCTTTTGTCTGGGGAACTCCAATTTTTTTGAATTAAATATATGATATTTTCGTCAATTTATATGGACCATAATATGATCAAATTCTCATCAATAAGAATAGTAGTTAATGCTTCCATTAAAAATTGAAATTCTATCTAATAAATAGTGTTGTGGATAACCAGGATATATAACCTAGTGGTTTGTGTTAGTGCGGTTGTTGTGTTATTCCGGAATCAATGTAAAACACCAAACCCGTCAGTTATGGGTAATTTTTAAGTTGCAAAGTTATTGGGCCCGATTAAGGTAAATTAAAGCCCAGTAGAGCATGATTAAGGAGAACCCGAATATAAAAAGAAGTTTTATGGTTTGATGACCTAATTTTCGTGCATCCTAGTCACAAAGAGGATTACTCTCTGGTGGAGAAACAGAACTTGTGAGAGAAAAATAGAGGTTCTCCTGGAAAGTGGATGAGAGACATATTTGACTAGTCATGGTGTAGACAGAAAAAGGAGGAAAAAACGTTATTGGATCGATCTGAAATTTGGTAAGCTTGTTCTTCACTCTCGGACTTAGATGTGAGTGAAAACCGTCTGCCATTAGGATTTGTGGTTCAAAAGTTATGAACGTTTTTCTGAGACAGATATGTGCAGATCGAATCAGCGACCAGCAGAAGAAAAAAAAGAGTTTGGAGACTTTGTAGAGCTCGGATCAAGCCGAAATTTTGTAGAGGTCTTTCCAATACTATGAGGTTAATATGCACCGGTGGGATTAGTATTCCAACGGTTAGTATGTGAATAAACCGATTATTTCTAGGCATGATTGATTCTGCTAAAATTTCAGATTTGGCTAGTTTGATAATTTATGATGATTTAGGAGGTAAATGATCTTGGAATGAATTTATATTTCACAGGAGCACTATTGGGTCATGTAAGTAGTATCTGGTAAAAGGATAGCCCATTCGGACAAGGGAATCTTAGTAAACCAACCAGTTGAAGTTAGCTTACCGAATTTGTCAGAAAACTGAGAGTGTCGCAGCAACTTCAAAAAGACCATACAAGATGCATGTGAATTCTGATCGTCATGAGATTTTACAGAGATTCTCCCGATATGGTTGGCTCAGGAATCAACGGTGGAGATATGATTTCCAACGGTTTAGTACCAAGTTAGTCTTCATCAAAGTGGCTAAGGTGAGGGTTGTGATCTGTGGAAATATAAAGTGTTTCTATTTCTATAGTATAAGATTCATAGCACATAGATTTAGATCTGATTGCTAGTTTCATAATATATGATAATATGATAGGTAAGTAGACATTGAATAACATGCATGTACTCTATGATGGTGTGTTTGATGTTTATGGTGACCAATGTGATGGTTAAGATAATATAAATGTAATGATATGTTTTATGACTGTGATGATTGCTATGAGATTATGATGAGATGATATGACTTTATGATATGATTATGATGAGTGATAACGTTATGTGATGATTATGTTTGATATGTATGACAAGGACCAACCACAAGGGTTGCAATCTTTCTAACAACGGCTGACGAGCCGGTATAGGAGTGTTTATGCCACAAGGGCTAGCCTCCGCAGTTATTAGAGTGTTTGTGCCACAAGGGTCAACCTCTGTATGGGAGTGTCTGTGCCACAAGGGCCAGTCTCCGCAGTTATGGAAGTGTTTATGCCACAAGGGCTAGCCTCCGTATGGGTTCATTGCACGTTCATCACAAGGATTGACTGAACCTTGATATGTTATAGGGTTCATTGGACGTTCATCACAAGGATGAACTGAACCCTTGTTATGTTATAACTTTTCTTATTAGAAGCAGGTTATATGTTCGCTAAGTTCTATGTTTATATATCACGATGAATGTTAGCATGTAAGTTTATATGATTGTTGATTGCTAGTGTCTAAGTTTATGACTTATAATGATTGTGGTATAGTAGTAGAAAATGTTTTATGTTTCGATGGGCAGAGATGACCTCCTCACTGAGTAAACTTGTTTTGCTCACCCCTTCATTTTCCCCTTTTTCCTCAGGTGAATCAGATTTCAAAGGTTTTCTTCAAAATTTTATAAGTTGATGGATTTTGAAGTGATGAAAATGTTTTCAGTTGAGACTAAGCAGATAACACGTCGTTCCTGCTTATGTGGCCAGGATGGATGTTACAATCGAATCCCAGTTTTGTATTGTGACAAAAAGAAATAAAAATAGTATCGTGGATAAACATTAAACTAAAAAAGATGGGTTCTAGATAATGTTGTTCATACGAAATCAAGTGTACATAAGAGATCTAATAATTTGTAAAATTTCCATCGAACTCTGGATACAATTTCAGACATGTGAAGGAATAAAAAATTAATTGAGTATTTAAAAAATAATTATTAAGCTCAAATAAGAAAAACACAGAGGCCGTATATAAACTGGGCCTTTTGAGCCCAATAGATTAAACGTGGCCGGTCGGCGATTTGAACCTCCGATCAAGTCAACGGTGAATATGGCTTTCTTAAGACTCCGAAGGGACAATTATAATCCAATACTAATATATAATTTTATTTTTGATAAAAGGTTTCATTAATAATATAATATACAATTCCTTAACATTATTTGCCAACTAATTTATTAGTTAAGAATTATTTCAATTTAATAAAAACAGATGAGCTCATTGAATTTACAGAGACGACCATTTTTCAGCTATTAGAGCCTCTAATTTCAATATCACATCTAATGCTATACAAAAACGACAAAAAAAAAATCTAATGCTATACAAAATTGAAAATAAAATAGATATAACAATAACAATATATATGTATATATTAATGCTTATAATAATATGATATTGACTCGTATATCAAAACGAAAATTTATTTAAAATCATTTTTTAAACTACGAGATATTTCTTGGAAATTTAAAGGAAAAATCGGTATCTTTAATCTAGTAGTAAAAAGTTCAGGCAATTATTTTTCACTCCTGTCTTCGAATCTTAGTAAGAACGAAACTTAAAAAGAACGAATGAGGTTCATCCTGTAATCTACATATGACGAGTGAGATTCGTCTGTAATTCACATTTAAAAAGGAAAAAAATCGGAAAGGTTGAGAAGAAAACTAAGATTGTTCTACACAGGAAAAAATTGTCCAACAATTTTATAGTAGAAACGAAAAAAATTTGTTGGTTTTGTAACAACAGAAACAAACTTATAACCAAGTAAATAATATATAAAACAATGATAATTAGATATTAGTTAAATAATAAATGATTTATCCGAAGCCAAAAGAAGCCCAACTCTACGGTCAATTAGAACATCTTCAAACGTTATCTCAAAATTTGAGTATCAACTTTTTTGTATTTTTAGTCTTTAGATTTATTTATTATTCATAAATAATACTTTAAATTTTATATTAATTATTTTAGTTTAAAACCATATAAACTAAAATTATAATATTCAAACAGGAGAAATATCAATTAAAATACAACAAAATAAACTTACATAACACACAAACGTTACAAAAACAAAATAAAATTACAACACATGGCCACATAAATTTGATCCACCATCTCCAAGATAATCAAAATATTGTTTGGAAGGGTTTAGTGTGACCGAGGCAAAGACTAAAATTTCTCTTTATTTCTTTTTATTGTATGATTCTTGCTTGCTCAGATCAGATATACTCACGAGTATTACTATCAACGATAAACTCTATATTTTTTAACAATATTTTATTTACCTCTTGCATTTTAGCGCTATTTTTTGCTTAATTTTATAAACGTAATTGAGCTATCTTATAATTCTTGTTACTCGTTGTCGCATTTTCTTTTAAAAATTCAAGGGTTTGTTCATTTGATGAAACCAAAGATTCAATAGTTGAATAAATACCTTCGAGGATCTTTCTTTTGAGTTTTCCTTTCTCTGATCCAATAGGACGTTGTGATGAATTTTATCCACCATCGTCACTGCTTAAATTGATTGAAAATGTTCTTGGAGATTGTGATGTTGGAGAGCTACCAATAACGTTTCCAGTATTGGGAATATCTAGGATGCTGACGTTGATACAGTCTGTAAACTTTGGTATATCCTTATCAAATGACACACATGATCGAATTTAAAACGGGGAAATTGTCAAAAAAATATCGAATTTGCACATTTAGACTAATTAAACCATGAACTATCAATTATGTCATTTAAAGCTTATAGTTTTGTTGACTCTCAATTTACATCCCAAACTTTTGTTGACTAAGCAAAATTAGACACGACGTTAACTTCACTAACAGAGAGATTTAACTTCGTTTAAATATTCCATTAGTAAAGTTAAAGCCGTGTCTAATTTGGCACAATCAACAAAAGTTCTGGATCTAAATTGATTAGAAAATTTTTTAGTTAAATATACAAATAAATATCATATATAAATAGAGAATTTAAAACCTGTTTTTAGTTTTTGTATGATAGACAGCAGCAACGACATTAATGTTTGAAGGCATCAAATTTATTTTCAAAGCTTGCTCACGGTATTGCTCTTCTAGCTAATTACATTATTTAGCGAAAAGAGTAGATCATGGGTTATTATTTAGCTGATGGAATTTATCCAAAATGGTCAACTATTTTTCAAATTATAAGTGATCCACAAGGTCCAAAGAAAAATTGTTTGCGTCAAGACAAGAAGCATGCCAAAAAGATGTTGAACGTGTCATTGGAGTTCTACAATCCAAGTTTACAGTTTTAGCAGGAGCATCACGTTACTAGAAGAAAAAAGTATTACATGATATAATGACAACTTGCATTATAATGCATAATATGATAACCAATGACGAACGTGATATCAATGCACCCATGCAAGATGCAAGATTAGCTCCCGAGCAAACTGTAGAAATGGAAACAAATGAAAGTACTTGATTTCAACAATTTATGTCTCGTAATTTGCAGATAAAAAATAAAGAGACTCATCTATCACTTCGAAATGCATTGATGGAGCATATATGAGAGCATTATGGTAATAATGCTAATTAATAGTATGATATTTGAAATTTATTTAAGATCTTTTGGGTATGTTTTCTAATAATTATGTAATTTATTTTACAATGTAATGTCATTAATAAATATTGCATGTAATAATTGAATGAAAAATGTTTTATATTTATGTATAAGTTATATGATGTTAAGTAATGGTGAATAAAGATATGGAAAATATTACAAAATATAAATTTTTGATATCTCAAATTTGAGGTATTACCTTTGGAGATGCTCTTATGGCTCTATTTATTTTTTAGTTTGATCATTTTTTATTTGCATCTAGATGTTGTATTTAGATGTTAAGATACCCAACTATAGATATTTGAAATCCTAAAAAATATAGTGTTTGGATGAAAAATTTGCGTCTCAGAATTTCTAAAATCACATTTTTCACAAAAACAAGAAACGTTTTAAAAAAAGTTGAATCATCGAGAAAACATGGAATTACTATTTTTCA
This sequence comes from Biscutella auriculata, assembly GCA_900406285.1. Lineage (NCBI taxonomy): Eukaryota > Viridiplantae > Streptophyta > Magnoliopsida > Brassicales > Brassicaceae > Biscutella > Biscutella auriculata. The sequence continues at coordinate 19,531 of OVAO01000218.1, forward strand.
GAAAAACACAGAATCTCGTATTTTTGGGGAAACACGAAATGACCTATGTACTTCCATCATTTTAGCACCAAGAGTTGTATTCCTTTGTTCTTTTGCCAAAATTGTGTTACATTGACATTAATTGGAGGCTAGGTGCCAATATTTTTATAAAAATTATATTCCTTCTATTTCAAATTAATGAATGGTTAAGTCATAATATTTTTGTTATTCATAGATGTTTCTAATTTTCAAGGTAATATTACTTAGTTTTTCTAAATTTTTAAAATTCTGTAATATAATTAGTTTATTGGTTGATTTGTAGCTATGTAATTAATAATGTTATTTTAGTTGGAAAAGCAATATTTTTATTTATTTATGTATCTTATTTTTTTTGTCAATTAGTATGAGTCACAATGGATCGACCCGTTAGCTAAACTTTAATATATAAGAGGGGTAAATATTCTTAAGGGAATTCAAAACCCGACCTGATATCCAATATTGTCAAAATTTTAACCAATGAACTAACGTCATTTATCATTTATGTGTCCTTTTAAATATTATGATACAAACTTTCATGTAAAAACTCGAATCTTGAACTTTTATGTAGCCTAAAAGCAAAGCTAATACATATGAGTATTGTTTGGAGAAAATTATATATAAAAAACGAATTTGCAAATTGGAGAATTTAAACCGTGAATAATCACTTAAGCCATTTAAATCTTATAGTTTTGTTGACTCTCAATTTAAATCTTGAACTTCTGTTGACTGAGCAAAATTAGACATAACGTTAACTTTACTAACAAAATATTTAAACATAGTTAAATCTCACCGTTAAATGAAACGACGTCGTTTTGAAAAAATGACAAAAATCCAGAAGTTTCATATTTTGGCCATTTTAAGCACGAACTTTCATCGACTTTACATTTTAATCACAAAATTTTGTTATACGAGCCAAATTAGAGATGACATTATATTAGGGATTGATGATGAGTTATTCGGCTTGGTTTGAGTTATCCGTGTTTGGTTTTCGTTGACTTTACATTTTAATCACAAACTTTTGTTAATTGAGCAAAATTGGGCACAAATTTATATTAGGGGATGACGATGAGTTATTCGGCTTGGTTCAGGTTATTAAAGTTTTAGTTTTGTTTAGTTTTTTTACATATGTTCATTCAAGAATAAATTATATATAAGTTTGGTTTGCGTTTGGGTTATTCTGCTCGGTTTGAGTTATTCGAGATTTGGTTTTAATACAAATCGAGCCAAATAACCCAAATTGAGCTGAACAACCCAAATCGAGTTGAACCGACATAAAATTTATTCAATATCGTAGTCACAAATTTGTGACTAACAAACTCAAACAGTCACAATGTAGTCACACTTTTGTGTGATCAATTTTATGACTACGCCAATATTATAGTCACAAATTAATCACAAAATAGTGCGACTGATTTGCCACTCCATTTTTTGTGACTAAAACTATAGTTGCAAAAATGTCTTAAATTTATAACCATATTTTGATGCCTCTGTTTTGCCACGAAGAATGTGCGACTAAACTATTCAGTAGCAAAATAGTCCCAAATTCATGATTTGCGACCACTTTGAAACTGTTTATGTGGTCGCAAATCAATTGTTTAATTGTAGTGTCTTGAATGACATATTTTAGAAAAACCAAACAAAACCGAAACTTGAATAACCCGAATCGAGCAGAATAACTCATTGCCAACCATAATATAAAGTCAAATGTGATTTTGCTCGGTTAACGAAAGTTTGTGATTAAAATGTAAAATCAACGAAAGTTCGTTCTTAAAATGATCGAAATTTGAAACTTTAGGATTTTTTGTCATTTCTTCAAAACAACGTCGTTTCATTTAACAATAAGATTTATATTCATTTAAATATTATATTAGTGAGGTATATAACGTCGTATCTAGTTGGACTCATTCAACATAAATCCGAGATTTAAATTGAGAATCAACAAAACTATGAGGTTTAAATGACGTAAGTGATAATTGTCGATTTATATGATCCAAATTAGGGGTGGGCAAAATAACCAAAACCGAAAAACCGAACCGAAACTGACTGAAAAATAGGGATCAAACCCGAACCGAAACCGTGAAAAACCCCGAATGGATAGTAAATATCGCTATCCACATAACCGAAACCGAACTTGAACCGAACTGAAAAATAATGAATATCCGAGAAATCAAAACATAGCCCTAAATATTGAATATTCGTTAGTGTACATCAATATTTTTAAATATTTTATATATTTCTAATGTTTAATATTAATTTTTGTTTAGATATTTAACAATATTTAATGTTTTATTCTTAATTTATGTTTGTTTATGAGAATGATTTGAATATTTATTACTGTTTTTTAATTTTTAATATCATGATCAACTTTTATATATTTAATATAGTTTTCGGATATCCGAATCCAAACCGAACCCGTTTATATCCAAACCGAAAATAAAAATTAACCGTCTATAAATCTAGTCCATAAAAACTGATAACCGAATGGTTATTACCCGAACTCAAATGGATACTGGAACGTCCATCCCTAATTCAAATTTGCAAGTTCCAGATTTGTTTTTTTATTTATAATTTTCCGTATTGTTTGTATCAGGTGTCGATAAAAACATTATCTATGTTCGGGTTAATTAGCTCATTAAACTTCCATTTTGATTTTTAGACAAGAATAATTTTAACATTAATGGTGATAGCTATTAGAACCTTTTCTCGGAGTGTTTTTTTTCTGTCAACGAAACCTTTTCTCTGAGTAAATTTTTAATTTCATATAAATGTTAGAATAAGATGGATAAAGCAAACAGCATAGCATATAAGTTGATATCATATCATTATTAAATGTCCTAATTGTGAAAGGTATGTTGACTCGCCCTTTTATTGGAAAGAAACATTCACATATTTGGTTTACTTTGTAGTTGAAATAAACAAAATTACTAGTCAAAACTTAAGATTTCGACACTCAATGAATCTTCATATTGTGTATACAGATAAACACTTTTCTGGATAAGATTATAAAGAATTCAACCAAGTCAAAAATAGAAATATACTCTTAATTAATATATAGAAGAGGTTTTTTTTTATGGGTTTCGGCTATCTACGAAGAGGCGTTTTGGCTTTTCATGAAAATTTGGAATTTCTATATAAACCATCCCATGTTAATTGGGCTATATAGATTTTGTATGGGTGAAAATCAATTCTTATAAACACAAAAATTGTTCATGCACGTTTAGATTTTTTTGGCCGGCTAATTTAAAATTTGCATATTGTTTTGAATTAATATATAACATAATAATTTTAGAAAATTGCCGACAAAAAAAAAAAAAATTTAGAAAATCAATTTTGGAAGTTATCAATGTTGTTACATTGTTCTACACATGCATGCATTATATTTGTGAAGAAAATCTTATATAGGACAAGATGATTTTTCTTGAAAAAAATAATAGTGATATGAGCTAATTAATTTATTAATTGTTAATGAAAATTTTCAGAAACCCATATATTTAATATGATATTAAATTTCATTATATAATGTTACACCACTGAAATTGATCATGCCTAATAAATGATGTAATCGATTTGATCTTAAACTGGTCCGATTTGAAGTTATACCGATTGATCTACCATAAAAAAATTATAATGAATTATTTTATTAATAACAAACAAATAATATTATATATATGTATAACAATCCAAAACTAATTAAATTATTATTTTCAAAATAATAATATTATTATTCTAATAAACCAAAAATCAAACCATATTTAAAATTTAAATCATTAAAAATTTAAAGCATATATAGTTGTGTTAACAACTTAAAGAAATGGTTTGAATATGTCGATATTAAACTAATATCAAATAAATTTTACATTAAGCCTACCATTTTTTAACCTAATACAAATTCTAATAATATTTTACGTAATTAAATATTATTCAATTCTCCATCTAAATTTCAAAATCAAACCATAAATAATGTATAACTTATAAACTATTTATACTATACTTTTCATAATCTAAAATATTAACAATAAATATTAATAATAAAATAAAAATAAGCACGTGCACGCGACATATGCAACTCTAGTTAACTACATTACACAACATATCCATATTGAATCAAGTACAATATATATAACTATGTTAAACTTCATTGATACCTAAATATATTCGCTCATGTCTTTTGTTTTATATGTGAACTTGCTAACATATAACAACCATCCATGGAATCACCATTGGATATACTCAAATTTATAACATATATTTGAGACTATACCTTGGATATATAAAATTGATTTTTTATAAAATCCTACAAAAAATAGTAGGAATCACATTGGCGAATATTCACCACTTCCTATCTATACCTACTACAACAAGACAAAACTTTTATATATATTATAATATGACAATTATATATTATATGAATTTAGGCATAAAGGTTATATAAACAAATTCAAGATTTGACTTGTAATGCGACGGCTCGACTTTTTATCTCATCCTTGGGAAACCCTATAGAGCCATATCTATCTTCTCTTTATAAAGAGCCATAAAACTCATCTTCTTCTTTCATTCATAGATTATAAAAGAAGAAGGTGCATTAAGCCCTAATACCACCATGATTAAGAACTTAAGCAATATGAAGAATTATAATGAAAAACGTGAAAAATGTTGTGAATACATTGAAGCTCTTGAAGAAGAACGACGCAAGATTCATGTCTTTCAACGTGAGCTTCCTCTTTGCTTAGAGCTTGTTACTCAAGGTATCAATCTATACATTCATATGTATCTATGTATATATATATAGAGAGAGAGAGAAATTACTTATGGATTTGGAATTTTAGCGATTGAGACGTATAAGAGGGAGATATCGGAGACGACGATGACGGAGAATGTATATGATCAATCGGAGTGTTCGGAGAAGACTACTGGAGAATGTGGAGCTGTTTTGGATTTGTTTGTACCTATTAAACATTCTTCGAACTCCATTGAAGAGGAAGAGGAAGAAGAAGAAGTTGATGAGCATGATGATGATGATGATGATGATGATGATGATGATGAACATGAATCTCATGAAACCGATATAGATTTTGATGACAAGAAGATGAAATCTGAATGGCTTAAGTCTGTTCAGCTCTGGAACCAACCTGACTCAGTTCTTACTAATAAATCGGTAAGATTCTGGTGGATGTTCGGGTACCCATTCGGATTCTGTTAATTTGGATCCAATCACGTTTCGGGTTCTCAGGTTCATGTTTCAAAGATCCATTCAAATATATACTTCGGGTTGGGTTTGATTTTGGACTTATTCGACTTTTCTGGTTCATGTTTCGAAGATCCATTCATGTTATATTAGTTTTTGGGTACATGTTTTGGAGATGTATTCAAGTTATTTTATATTTCGGGTTTGGTTCAGTTCGGATCCATTCGAGTTTTAGATTCATTCATATCATTTTATTTTTCGGGTTGGATTCAGTTCATATATTTTCCGGGATACCAAAATACTTTCAGATGTTTACGGTTCAACTCGAACTCGTGTGGGTAATTCTTGGATAAGGTTTTGGATTCCGAGTTCATATTTTTGCCCATCCCAAATTCTTCATTTAGCGTTTAGCGTTACAAATCAAGGCCTAACGCGAAAATGTCAAAATTATCAGGAACGCTTACAAAAGGAGACAGTAATAGAAACAATCAAAGGAAATGACGACGGAGCAGCGTCTCATCAGCCGCCGAGGTATGAAACGACCAATGGGAAGAACGAATGTAGTAAATCTCCGGCGACTATAAGCGGTGGACAATCAGAGAAAGAGGCGGAGAAAGTCAGCAGCAGCTGCGGTGGAAATGGGAAGAGAAAGCAGAGACGGTGTTGGTCGCA
>OVAO01000219.1:0-25397 GCA_900406285.1 Biscutella auriculata
TTATAAAACGAAGACCCGCGTGTATCATGTGGGTTCACTCCTAGACCCCTAACCTCACTGTATCACTAACCCATCTTGTTGACGCATTGAAAAGAAACTCCCTAAATGTATGCATAATCTTTGGCTCATCATCATGAATGATTAGTGTATTTTACTTTTACCATAAACGAATCANTAAACGAATCAGCCGCTACATTAGAGAGTATGTAGAGTTCAAAACAAACACTAAAGAAGTCAAATTTGATTCATGTAGGACATTTATAAGCGTCTAAGATACGATAAAATTTATAGATTTAAAATGTAAAAAGATAAAACTAAATTATATAGGATAATATATATAAAATAACAAAAAAATAATTAAAATACAAATTAAAATAATTTATAAAATAACAAATTAAAAAGTAAATCCGCACATTTGTGCGGGTACACTCCTAGTATATAAAAAGAAGAAGGGAATGTCATATCCTTATGACACGTGGCAGTTTCTAATTATTACAAAAAAACCTATGAATTTAATTTTATGTAATTTATTCCATAATTGATTACTTTACGTTCCAATTTCCAAAACATTGTTTTCACATCTTTTCCATAGACGTCTTAGAGCACCTCCATTAGTGTTTCTTATGGGTTTCTATGTGAGGTTTTAAGCCCAAAAAATAAATAAAAAAGAATTAAAAGATTAGATACGATTCTCAAATAAGATTACCTTTCTATCTCTTCGTCTCCCAGTTTTTCACTTTCTTCTTAACCTCGTAGCTGCAGCCTTAGTCGTACTCTTCCAAGATACTGAGAGAGAGAGAGTCCAACCTATGGAGGACAGAGGTAAGTATGGTCTTTCTTTCTTATCGTCCATTTGTAACCAAAATCAAATTGTTTTGGTTTCAAAAGTTACAGCCCTCGTGCAAGATCTCCTCCTCCTCCAAGGTGTCGCACTCCTTCTCCTCGTGGTCGGAATTACAGTAGGTGACCACCACCTTATAGAGGACGCGAGGAAGTACCATAGGCTAACATGTAAACTCTGTTTTTCTCACGATTATATGCTATATCAATCAAATATAAGAAACCACTGGAAAGTGAATCGATGGTGAAGTAACATGCATATATATATTTTTAGCTGTTGTGTTAAATGAAAAGTCCAGCTTCGCTGATACTTTTTTGTATATAATTATGTGCGCAGAAGCCGTAGTTGAGTGATAACTTGTCTAGATAACAAGTTTGTGGGACATGAAACGACTTTGGAAGGTAGTTGCTCTGAGGTCGTCTCCTTGGGTTTTCCTGGCAAGGAATGTGAGTAGTGTGGTGTCTGTTTGGTGCCTCCATCGTCATCATGCTTATCGTCTACTTCGTCGATCCAAGCCGTATATACGGGGAGAATTAAACCTTATTTCCTGATTTAGTTGTATCGTTAATTGTTAGTTAATTTCAAGCTTAGAGTGGATTTCTTTATTTTTTCCAGTCGACATATTACTCTCTTGGATTTATTCTGTTGGAAACGTTATTATCTCTGGCGAATTTGGTTTCTGGGATGTGTGATTCGTTGCAACTATGTTGGCAAAATGCCAAATCATTGTATTCTCGTATATATAGAGCTTTGTATTCGATCTTTACTGTTTTTCGGCAAGGATACGATCTATTAGTGATTGATTTATGTGTTGTTGATGCTAGATTATTTGGAGTTTATATCTAAATTATCTAACAACGAGAAAAGCGTTTTCTTTGTATGATCTTCTGTGCTTTGTAATCTTTAGACGGCCAAGCCTGAGGCTCCAAACGTCAACAAATCCGCCATGCAGCTTATCAAGTTCCATGGAAGCTACCGAAAATACAACAGAGAGGAAGGTGGTGGAAGATCCTACTCCTTCACGCTCCGTACTAAGAACCCAAGTGGCAAGGTCCCGAACAAGTTCTACTTGACCAGTTGACCATCTATGACTTAGCCGATGAATGTGGCATTGGCACGCTTCATTTGACTACTAGGCAAACATTCAGCTTCATGGTGTCGTGAGGCAGGATCTTAAGACCATGATGAGCTCCATAATAAAAACATGGGTAGTACTCTTGGTGCCTGTGGTTATCTTAATAAAAACGTTCATGCTCCAGCTGCGCCTTATATTATGAAAGACTATCTATTTGCTCAAGAAAATACTAATAACATCATGGCTCTTCTCAGTCCTCAACAGGGTTCTATTATGACATGTGGGTCGATGGAGAGCAGTTCATGAGAACCGAGAAGGCTATAAATGATAACTCTCATGGAAGTAACTTTGTCGACTCTCCTAAGCCTATTTATGGCACCCAGTATTTGCCAAGGAATTTCGAGATTGTTGTCACTGTGCCTAGAGGTAACTCAGTCGATCTCCTCACCAATGATATTGGCGTTGATGTAGTTTCAAATGAAAATGGGGAACACCAAGGATTCAACATATACGTAAGTCTAATCTCCAGATTTTTGTTGTTTCCTATATAACTTGTTTATAGATTTGTTTGCTTGGCTTAATTAATGATTCCTCTTTCAGTTTGATGTAGGTATGGTAAAAACTCACAGAATGGAGTCCACTTTTTCCCACATTGCCGAGCCATTAAGTTACGTGCCTAAGGATGATAATTTGTATGCTGTGAAAATTATTGTTGTCACAAACCGTGAGGGCAATGTTTGAGAAGGTAAGATCTCAATGAAACACGATGAAAAGATAACTCCACTCAATATTTGCTCAGTGACGGTAACTGATGTGCAAGCTATTTCTTGATTCAGGTTGATCTTCAAACATGGTGAATCTGTTGTTATAAGAGTGAGTAACTGGTTTTCCTAGACAGATGTAAACGGATGTGCTAGATCAGATGTGTCTGAAATTCATTAACATCTACTTATAATAACAATACCGCTTTGATGACGTCATCAAAATAATTTGACAATGTTATGACATCATTAATTTTATTTTAATTAATTTAATGTCATTGAGAGATTTATTAGCGAATAGTTCTAATGATTTTTAACTGTTTAATGTGAATCGTTGCGTTAGTTGGTTTATATCGTTATAATGGTTGGTCAAGGTTGTTATAAATATGTAGTGAAATCACTTCGATTGTGGTTTGTTAGATGTTGTGGTGGTGGTAGAAATTTAGGATCACCGCGATGATCGTCGTAGGATATATTCAGGTCGTTTATTTTCCGATCCTCTGATATTTTTTTTCTATCGGTTTATTTTTGTGCTATTTATTTCTTTTCGTCGAGTATTGTTCTTCATTTTTGGTTAATGGGTAGTGTATTGATTTTGTAATGTAATGTGTACCGTTTCGGTAGTGAAAAATCCATAAACAAAAATTCTTTTTGTCAAATTTTAATACGCTGATTTGTCATAATCGGTTTGAATTTGGTGATGTCGATCTTTGAATTGTATAATGTAGTAGTTTGTTTTGATTTTGAGGGCTTGAGATGTGTAATTCTGGATTCGCGATTCACAAATTTTGTTTTCATTTTATATATTGATTAATTAAATTGAGTTTGTTAATATTGTGGAATATTTTTGTAATTGTTGATTTGTTTTTGGTTGTGAGCGGTTGTTGCTTGTTTTTTGTGTTTGGGTTGTATGCTGAGGCGATCTCGGTTCATTGTTAATTTGCGTGTCTGTAAGTAAAGTTATATAGGGCAAACGGTTTATAATTTCTGATCAGGTGTAATTGGTCTTGTTAAAATTAATTAATTAACTGGATATTATCGATTCAGATTTTTACTCGGATATGGTTATCATCTATAAATTTGTATTTTTAGATTTATTATGTATTATTTGTTTGTTATTTATGTACAATTTTGATGGTGAGCAGTTGTTATTAGGTCAGTTGTGGTGTTATGTTGAGGCGTTTTGTGTTTGATGTCTGTTTAGCGAGTTAGTATTAAGGGAAGTAATTTTGTATGGTGTTTCACGGTTTATTAATTTTTGAATCGGTGTTATTGTTTTGATTGAAATCAGTTTGAACCGGATATCCCAACCGTATTATTGAGTTGTCTATGGTTTATTAATTATGGAATCTGCATTGTAATACAATATACGTTATTTGTTTGTTTAGCTCTTCAGGGTAATTACGTAATTTTTTTATTTAATAATGAAATCATTTATGTTGGTGCTGAGATAACGTATTTTTGTTAGAATTGAAGCGATTAATAGTGTTATTTTATTTTTGGTAGTAATGTTTCTATTTGTTTATGTGTTTATTTTTGTATAGCAGTAATTTAATGTCGTGATGGTTACGAAGGGAGATTTTGTGGCAGCGATACATGATGGTGTTGATGGGACTTTTTCGCAATATTATAACGCGCAAGGTATTAATTATGTAATAAAAGTTTGGGGCATGAATTTAAACTTTATTGATATGTATTATGATTTTTGTGCTTGTAATCAAGATTTATTTTCTTTTCCAGTAGATTCAACTGTATTTGTTTATATTTAATAGTTTAATGTTTTTCGTAGTATTCAGAGGTCATGTTTTTTTTTTTTAATTATCATTATTTAAATATTGAAGTTTCTATTGTTATTTTGTGTTAGGTATTGCATTGGACCCATTGTCGATAGGTATTTTTTGTAATCATCCAAAGCTTGGAATAAATTTATTTATATTGGTTTATGTACTCCGTTAATTAAAAGTTGGTTTTGTTGTGTAGAATCTTTAGATTTGCATTCGTCTCTTGAGGGCGTTACAGCGAAAGGCAAAACAAATATCATGATATTATCTAGTAATAAATGTACGTTTTATAACGTAGATTGGTTATTTATTCTAGTGTGTTATTACTAAACGTGAAATTTTCTTTTTAGGTCGCAATAAAAGTAAATATCCGGATATTGACGATTATAGCAATGGTATGGTTAACTATTATCACCAGTTGTTTATATGAATTATAATTTAATTTAGTCGTGATTTTAGGTTTGGTTGTTTTTCTTCTTGAAAAATTAAGTGAATAAGTTAACAAGAAATTTATATTTATTGTTTTTATCTTACTTGGGTACTTATATGTTAATTCTGTTGAATAGGGTCACTTAATATGTCTTCGTCTCGTGAGAGCGAAATGGCCAAAGGGAAATCAAATATCACGGTATTACCTCTTAGTAAAGGTACTTATATAATGTAGGTTGTGTTACAATTATTATGTCGTTTTTAATACAATTGTAATTTCTGTGTAGGTCGTAATAAGCGTAAATATCCGGATATTGACGCTTATAGCAATGGTATAATTTAATCATAATCACGAGTTGGTTTCTTAATACAAAAGCTAATTTAATTGTGTATTAGGTCAGGTTGTTCTTCCACCATTCAAAAGTAAAGATAATAAGTTAATGAGGTGTAATGATTGTAATGCCTTAGTTTGGGTTGCGGAAAGTTCTGCGAAAGATCCTATATCGAAGGTTTTGTCATTTTCAATATGTTGCAAACAAGGGCGAGTGAAATTGCCTAAGATTCTCGAGCCACCTATTGTATTGCGTCATTTGTTGAACGATGGAAGTCGGTGACAGAAGGGCAAAGAAATTGGTACGCGATGATTATTGGTATATGACTGAGGATCATATATTTGTTGATGAGAGTCTTTTGATATCTTCAAGTGTGAATCCTGTTAATTCTTTAGCGGATTTTGTATATACTTCGTTCGATCAGTATCAACATAGGGCTGACTATTTTAGTGATAGAGCTATTTTAAGTCCCCGGAATGACACGGGTTATATGATCAACAAAGTTATGTTGTCGTAGATTCTCAAAAAGGAACATGTTTTCCTTAGTGTGGATTCAATTATAGACAACCAAAATTCACAGAATGATTTTAGCTTTCAATATCCTGTGCATTATTTAAATACGTTAAATTTCCCTAATTTTCCTCAGCATGAGTTGTGTTTGAAAATAAATTCACCCATCATGTTGATTCGGAATATTTGTCAGAAAGATGGACTATGCAATGGTACAAGAATGGTTGTTACGCGCCTTGGTCGATATGTAATTGAAGCCAAAATTATCACAGGGGTAAATTCAGGGAAATCGGTTCTTCTTCCAAGGATAACTCTTAGTCAAAGTGATGGTAAGATGCCAATTGATCTGCGCAGAAAGCAATTTCCTGTTAAAGCATGTTTTGCAATGACCATCAACAAAAGTCAAGGGTAAAGTTTAAGTAGGGTTGGTGTTTATTTACCAAATCATGTGTTTAGTCATGGACAACTTTATGTTGCATTATCACGTTGCAAGTCCAAAGATGGGATGAAGATTTATCGAAATTCAGTCCAAGTTGGGGACATCAGTACTCTCTGTAATATTGTATATAAAGAAATATTTAATAATTTATAAATTAGAGAGTAATGATTTGTTTTTAATAATTTATTATTGTTCTAAGTGTGGCGATGATTTGTTACAGTTCGAGTTGGTGTATGAGTATATTTGTAATATTGCATATTATGAATTGTCTAATTATTGATAATTGAAGTGTAGTAATTGCACACTACATGGTAAGTGTGTTATTGTGCTTAATTTATATTTCTGTATATCATGTATATTGTTAATGTCGTCTTATGTGTCTATATAGGGTTTAGCTAGGTCATTGATTATGCGTTTTATGTCGATTATGTTTGACTTAAAGTTATTTATATTTTATTGTAATTTATTATTTATTATGTATAATTCTGGTTTACATTTATTATAGGAATGTAAATGTTATTGGATTGGTCAGTTAAATTTGCCAGAGGTCGTGTTTGATTATGGTTTGTGTCTTCGTTTAATGCATTTGTGGTATATAAAAAAGTGAATGTGTTTTTTTTTTAATTTCGTTATTGGAAAGACACTACCGTAATTCTGTGTAGTGTGAAATAGCGGCTATACGTACATATTTTAATAATTAATAATTTTGTTGGTTTCTAATAGTTCGATTTTAGAATAATGTATTTAATAATTGTCATCTTATGGTTTATGGATATTAAGTTCCGTCTATTGCTACTTCTTATTATGATTGAGTATTGGATTATATAATTAATGTTAATTGATATTATGAATATTGCAATCGAATTTTACGGTTGTTAATGTTATTCAATTGACGTTTGGTCAGTTTCTACTTTACGTTTATTTTTACCGTGTTATTATGGCAATCTTGAAGTATCTCACCCCTGCAACTTGTCATTTCAACTTTATTGGTAATGTAAATTTTTATATTTATTTTCATTTTGTATATTGTCAATTTCTTTTTATATAATATTTGTTTTATATATAATATTAGAATGCAAGTAATTATACTCTTTGTTTTACACTGGTTTTAAAAGTTATTTCATTTGCTTTATTATCAAACAAGAGAGAAGAGAGGATAAACTGTGTGCTAAAGTTGCTCTGTTTATTAGAAATAAGGACAAGTATTATTGATCTTCCGAATCACATTCTAAGTTCGAGTTGCCAAATTTTCAGTTCGTGATATTCTAAGGCTCGGTATGGTGTCAAAGTTTTTTCTTTCACTTGCTGAAACAGAGGAAGTCCTTGGTGCTTGCAATCTGGAAGTACTTCCCTTCACTCTTGTTTTTGAGTCGCCAAAAATGGAAGATAAGTGCCGATTATTCATGAAGAAACTTCGAGTGATGGAAAATGCGGATGCGTTATGGCGCAAAGGTGTGGTTCATTATTTCCGTTCAGTTAATAGTGTTAGCAAAATATCTAAAGGTTTTGATGAATTAGTTAGGTCGGCGAATAATGGCCATCAGAAGGCCATGCATGTAGTTGGTATAATTCTTGTATGTGAAGGTGGGGTTCGTAAATCCGAGGGTTATGATATATTGTCACGTCTAATGTTACCCCGACTGTCTCAGACTATTGCTAAGGTTAGAGATCTGCGTTTGAGATGTAGAGTAATCGCTATTGGGAATGCACGTGGTATTGCTAGGGAGTTGTTAGCGAAATACGCTCACGGTGATTGTGAATGTGGTGATCCTGATTCGGTTATGGGCATGCTTTTTCGTTTTAGGTTAATCTATGAATGGGATGTTGATTGGGAGATGATTGAAGGTGATGATTTCGACGTTCCGTTTTGTAGTGTTTGTTTCTGGCACCGTGAGATTGTATTACTTTTAGCTGATAATCCGAGCCAGTTTGATCCTAGAATTTAAAGACCTGTTTGTATTTTATCTATGTATTCGGTGTTTTGTTATTTGTTCTTTGAAACATTGTTTATATCTAGAGACGTATGTTGTTATGTTGCATTTCTAAGTATTGTGTTTATGTGTTTATTTTTAATTCTATGTGTTGGTGGTTCATATGTTTTGCAATGGGCATTAGTTCTGGTTGTGTACTATCTAATATTTGGTAAAGTAGAAGATCCGTATAAATGTCCTTATGTTGTAATGGTATTGTGTTTGGTTCTTGGTAACCGTATAATCAGTCAATAAACTGTACGCTATTAAACAAGTACGCGGCTAGCCAAGTTGGTGATAGTTGAAGGTAATAGTTGTTTGAGTAATTGAAATTGTTAATTTATCATGTAACATCTACTCTCATTAAATATTGTACATAATCGTATTTTATTACACTTTCAAAATTGTAAACGGCTATAGACATTAATTTGGTTTAACTATTTCAAATATAACTGATTTATGAATTACAGAAATGTAAAAAGTTTGCAAATCGTTTTCTCATGTGATTGTAAGCATTAATGGTGCTTATGTCCACATCGGTGACTTTCACGTAATGACCGTGTGAATAAGATCTATACATTTTTGTTATTCACGAAGAATTAAAGTTAGTAAGGAGAGTAACGTTCGTTAGGACAATGGTATTTAACAAAATTATCGGTTCATGACAGTGTATGTTTTGGTATTTATCGGTTTTATTATTTTTATCTATGTATTAATTGTACTTTCATGATTATGTATAGCACCAAATTATCTGATTTATCACAATCACATGTATCGCTTCATTATTAAATTAATGTATTATGTATATCTATTTATAAGTGGCAATGTTCTTTGGTGAGATGTTGTTCTTCACATGTAGGATTTGAAGTTTGATTTAATTTAGTAATGCAATCTTAATTTGTGAGTGTCATGTATTAGGGATAAGTCTATAATTATAAGTTGAATTTGTCGTTTGAGTCATGATATTATCGTTGGTATTATAAATATCTTATTTATAGTTTGGTTTAAGTTTATATGTTACATTGTTATCAATAAATCATGATGTTATGCGCAATAGTAGTGTTAAAATTCTGATATTATGATGTTAATGTCGGTGTATTTATGTTATGTATAAGTCTTATTAGTTATTTATAAAGTTCAGTCTGTCTTATTATTTTACATTTATGTATGTTGATATATATATAATGATAGTGAGTACAAATTTTATTTATGTGGTTTTTCCTAAAATGTTTATATTATTTAGTTTTACATAAAATACAGATTGCATTAACGTACTACGTTAGATTTTTTATAATAATAGAGTGTTTATAGAGAAAAAATTCAGAACATATCCAATTTTTGTGTTGGAGATCACATATTGGATAGTTACACTCCTATGTGTCCTTAAATATACCCTTAGGCGCTTTCATAAATCTGAGGATTGTGTGCTCCATCTCTCTTGTCATGGTATTTACTGTTTCAATATCTATTTTCCACCCTTTATACGCAGAATTAAGTGTCTCTAATCCTAAGTCTGGTAGCCTGATGCAGGTAGCTATAAGTGCGTTCATTAGTATAGCTTGCTTAAATTCGAGTCCAATCGAACGTTCGATGTACGACCAGTCTGTATAAACGTCATGATGGATACATAATTTGACAAGACCTAATAAGTATAATGCTTGACAATTGCCATCTGATACGCAATCAAAATTTTTTTACGATTGGTAGATATTAAATGGTGATTGGCAATGAACTTTGAGAGGTTTGCACTTTTTCTAAATTCGCTGTTGAGTACCATTCTGCTTCCTTCTTTTCCACTGATTAGTAGCGCTCCTATTGATGTTATCGATTGGTAACTTACTCTGATTGCAATTTCTGTGTATAGTTCATTCGGAAGATCTGCCACTGTTTTTGTTCTGGAACTTATGTTATGTTGGGATGGATTTCTGTTCAAAAATTTAAACAGTTAAGCATCGTTTGTATGTGTAAAACGTTCGGTTGACAAAGTGTATTGTCTTTACCTTACAGTAAGACATTGTCGGCCGCCATTCGTACTTAATCGTTGTGATCTTCTAAGTGGTATAGATCTCGCTGTGTTTGTCCTTAGATTAAGTTCTCTCATTTTATTTTATTTTGAACGGATTGTCATATTGGTGGCATCGTTTTTTAATCTATATGTATTGGATTAAAGTGGCGGTTATATAGGGGAATATTTAATTGTTGTTATCAAGTATAACAATATATCCTTTTGTAAGTTGTGACATGTAGAAACGGTTGAATTCTTAAGAACCAGTTTTTGATTGTTTATATAAAGAATTATTTAGTAATAATTATGTGTTTTGTTGGAAGTTATAGTGTGTTGTTTCGTTTAATGTTATCAGTTATTGTTTTTTTTGTTGTAATTTGTGAAGTTATATCTAGGTTATGCGTTTTCATTTTTGTTTTATATTTTTGTTTTTTGTAATATATAACGGTTATATTTGTAGAGGTATACGGTGAAAGAGTATGTACTCGATGTATCGTTTTAATTGGAACGGTTATCCAGGTATTATTATTTCGTTTTAATTATACGATAAAACGAACTACTTTTTAGTTTTAAGTCTTGTGTGTATATAATTTCTGTCATGAAGATTACTCTACCTAAGGGATTGGATATCTTGATAATCATTGCGCTTTTATAGGTATTATAGTGTTTAATTGTAGTGTTATGTGATTTTTTAAAATCTATGTGAAGACATGGAGTGAAGTTAGTTGAAAAGTAAATAGTTTTCGAGAAATATATGTTTGCCGGATATAGTGTTATAGATTGTATTTTGTATGAAATTGCATATTTATAAGGATATTAGGTCTATTTAAATGGCATTTTTTGTAAATTCTATGTTTCTTATTGTTATGTTAAGTGGTTGTCTCGAATTATTTTTTTATCTGTAGGTAAATGGTTACTATGAATAATAATTGATAATGCGTTACTTTCAATATCGGTTTTTAATATTGTCATAATATTTTGTGTGTCAGTTTTTTTGTGCTTTTACGTTTCAATATATGTGTTAAATAATAGATTATCGATTATAATTGTTTTTTGTAAATTTTTTAGTTATTTGTTAACACGTGTTAAGCAGTTATGGTAGGTCGTTCCGTCTTGCTTTCTCGAACTGCCATATTCGCAACTGTTCAAAAAGCAGGCGTCTTTGTCAAACCCAAGAAAAGCGTATTTGATTAAGAGTTCTGAAGATATTTCTTTTTCGACCAAAATGGGAACAAATATTATGGATTTGCCAAACCACATCCTTGGAGAGATAAGTGTTCGTATTGCGAAATCTTCTATTCGTTCCGAAGTTTTGAGCATCTACAACTTAGAAGAACTACCTATTATTCCCTTTTTTGATACACCAGAAGATGAAGATAAATGCAGGTTGTTCTTAAAGAAACTTCGAGGAATGGGGAACGCTGAAGCTTTATGGCGGAAAGGTGCGCGGCACTACTTCCTCACAATCAACGGTGTAAACAAAAGATCAAAAGGTTTTAATGAGTTATTTAGATTCGCAGGGAGGGGACATCGTAAGGCTCAACATATAGTAGGAATTGTTCTCGTTTGTGAGGGAGGTGATCGGAAAAATGAAGGGTATGATTTTCTGTCTCGTCTTATGTTGCCACTATTGTCCCGTACTATTGTTGATGTTAGGTATATGAGAGCGAGTATGAGAGGCCAATTAATATGGAATTCTCGTGCTATCGCTAAGGAGTTGTTGGACAAGTATTTTCATGGTCCTTGCCAGTGTGGTGATGAGAGTGTTGTTTCCGGTACGCTGTTCTTTTTAAGATTGGCGTACAGTTGGGGACTTGATTGGGATGTAATTGAAAGTGACAACGATACTCCAGTCTGCTTAATTTGCTTTTGGCATCGTGAGATTTTACTACTATTGGCCGAGAATCCTCCGTTAATAGATGATAGAATTTAAGTTATTGATTTCGTTTTCTGGACTTAAATTGTCGTTGTTTCAATCTGAATTTTATGTGCTTGTTATTTGAATTTGTTAGTATGTGAACGTACATTATTATGGATATTTGTTGACACTTTGGGTGTTATCTTATGGGTTTAACATCCTATAAATTATCAAGTTATTACAAAATATTTAGTATTGAGTATTGATTATTTAAAAGGTCATTCCAAGTTTATATTTATTAACTCAGAATTTGTGGTTAAACGTTTAGTTCGAGTTTTATCATTTAATGGTTTTTTGTTAAAGGCTGTTGATTAGACTATCATGTATAGTGACGTATTGGTTTATTTGTTGTGAAAATGTGATAACAAATAGTCACTGGTAGTTTGTTTATTCATATTGTTATTGGTTTGAATGTTAATTTGAACATTTATTGTAAATAAAACCTTGTTGTGTTTATTCCTGTAGCCATTATTCTACTTTGTGGCCAGTAATTGTTTTTAATTGTATGTAAGTGTATATGTGGAAATAACGTATGTTGTGGATGTTTAGGAAATGTTATGTGTTGGACGAGCGATTATTTATTGTCTATTTATTTTTGCGTTGGCAGTTTGACAAAATAACTTGATCTTTTGAAATCGGCAATTTCTCATGGTGAATAGTTATGGAACTAATACGTTTGCTGGGAAAGTAATTGTACATGTAGTGATTAGATTCTGTTATGTTAAGGAAACTTGGTTATGTATATGTTTACAGTCTCAATCATTTATTGCTTCATGTTTATGATTAATGTATTATGTACAAGCACTCTTTTATTTTTACGAATTTATTTATAAAATAATATTTTTACACAATATAATTGCGTACTTACTTCATTAAATTTTGAATAATATATAGGGCATTTGTAGTTTGTGTTAAGTATATATAATTGATGTTTAGTTGTCGATTAAAAATTATAATACTAAATTTAATGATTTTGAATTTTGTTAAGGTGGTTGTTTTTCATAATGGATAAGTTGTTATCTTATATGCATACAATAAATACTTATTATATGTTGGTGATGACATATATTAGTATTTAGATTAGTTGACGTGCCGCTTTAATATATATTTTTAATACCATAAATATTATTGTCTGGAACTTTACGGACTGATACATATAAGATATAAATTTTAACGTAGGACAAGTGAATATAAGTTATGATAACTTCAATTGATGTAGCAATTTGTATCCCCTTTGGACTTTGTTATAGTTGTAAGCGATATGTTTCGTTGATTACATAATATCATTGGTGATTAAGGTAATTAGTTAATATTTCATATATTTGTAAATTATTTCTAATTTTAATTATTATTATTTATTGACATTACTTATTAGGAATGCTTAACTTATTTCACCTTAGTTATTGCAATTGTCGATATTGGTAAACGTCAATCTCATCCTTTATTATTATACATATCAATTTATTTGAAATAAATTAAAAGTAGTTGTAGTTGAGTGTCTGTTGTATAATTGTTTTTGTTAATAAATATGAGAGACAGTTTTTACGTTATCGTATTTGGGATTGTATTTAAGGATTATATCTATTTATTGTAAAACAATGTTATTTTAGTTCTCTCACATCTATACGTGACTAAGTTTCATTAGTATATATAATATTGTTAATTGAGCATTATACTCAAGTGTGATTAACTAAGCATATTTTATTATGGTCGAATTTTATGACAATGGTAAATATATATTAGTATTAATTGTTATTATTACATGGAAGATGATATATATTAACGGTTAACGAGTGGTTATAGATATTTTGAATTGGTGTATTTTAAAATTCCGTTGTGCCTATTCGATATCTATAAATAACTGAAAAGTATGAACCTCTCGTGTCTATCTGTTGCACAAATAACTTGCGAATGAGAAATATTGTTGATTACATGTAAGTCTCAACTTGTATTTGTTGTTTATATTTGTTTGAATTCTTGGTTTACTTCTTTTACTCTGAATGAAGTCATCTGTTATAAATTTTGATGATTAGCGTTATATTTGTTTCAATAATAGGTTGTTGGTGCGGGGAGATAATGAGTAATGTAACTACCACTTTTGATATTGTACCACGACATGTTGTTAATATCGGCTATGGAGGATTCGTCTTTGTTATGATGAAAGTATTTCATAACTTTACGACGTTTCCTTCGTTAAAAACGTTTTGTTTTGAAGCCAATAGTTTTATGTTTTCAAACGTCTCCTGGGCAAAGGACGCATTCTTCATAGGGTTACGTAATGAAGGTGTTGAAGTGGATGATGCATGCAATGTGATTAACAACCTTATTCGCATGGCGTTTGAGTTATCATCATTGTCGGAGTTTTCTTCATCAAGCAACATAACGTTAAATCTATCACTGCATATATGCGAGGCTTTAGTTCCTATAACAATGGAACAAGCGTTACAAAAATTGTTTGATATGGCGAGAAGTACACAAGTACCGGTTGGGGTTGATGTGATTAACACTTTGAATTCATCCGTGGTGAAAATGGAGGATTTAGAAAACGTTATTGACTTGCATTGTACGATCTGTTTGGGTGTTTATCATCTTGGGCAAAGTATTATCACATTGCCATGTAATCATAGGTTTTGTTTTACTTACATAAGTAGTTGGTTAGTTGTAAACGTTGTATGTCCTCTATGTAGGTACGTTATCGTTTAATGTTGTGAATGTACATATTCATATTATCATTGTTCAATGTGGTCATTTGTTATGTAGTACGAGATCGATAGTGATAGATAATGACCTCAGTTTTGGAAATTTGGTTGACGAACTAATCTCATGTGATTATGTGTAACATATAAGCTTTTATAATCAGTTGTTATGAGGTTCATTTTACATTATCAGCTATACATATAAATAATTTCGATATTTATTCCTTGCAACCATGAAATTTAGATAATAGTCAATTTAATATATACCGAAACAGTATTTGCGAACTTTATTATACAAGATTATTTAAAGTATACATTTGTGGTACAATTGAATGTAAGTGTAAATTTAATTAGTGAAGTTATTTTAATGGGTACAAATGTTTTAAGATATTATAAATTAAATGTAATAATTAAAGGTTTTTTTATGTGTAATGATTAGGTCTGCATGTTAAATCTAAAAAAGGTAAATCTTTTGCAGTATTGGGAATATTCGGTCAACACATATCTCATGATATGATCAGCAATCAATGAATAGTTATAGATTCTTGCTATTATTTAGAACGTTTGTTCATGTAGTGAATAGACATCTTTGTCACTTATTTCTCTTATGGTACACTACCATAATCGGGTATAATGTATTGGAAATATTGTAAACTTTATATTGCTTATTTTGGTATTTTAGTATTGGTAAAAGCACTTATTTGCAAATCTAAAAAATTAGGTTCCTTGTATGTTAATTAACTACGTATAACATGTACATCAAAGGATTTAAAGAGTTTCTTATGGATTTCTTAAGCCCAAATAAAAATCAAAAAGAAAATAAAGTTTAGAAGTGGTTCTAAACAAAGAACTTTAAGAAGTGGTTCTAAACTCTTATGTGTTAATAGATGATTAGATATGATGAAAAAGAAGAATTGTGAATTATGAAATATTATTAAAATAATAAAGAATGGTCTTAAATGAAAAAGGGTCTTGAATTAAAAATATTATTAAAATAATGTTAAGAACTCTTGAATAAGAATCAACAATGTACATGGTCTAATGTTTATTTGGTCAATATTTTGTGAATCATTGTTATACAGATATGGAGCGGATACGTTGTTTTATAATAAATTCAAACTTTATATGTATCTTTCGTCAAATGATTGTATATGTTTAGTCTGACCTATATGTTATTTATTAACAGTAATTTAAGTTTGTTGTTAATAAATGTGTCACTGGGGCTGGAGAAAATTAATTTTGAGGAAGTTTTAACATTGTCATATATGAAAGTTGTGATGATTGTTTCTAAGTAAGTTAGTCTATTAATTTGGAATATGTGCATATGGAATTTGTCACGTAGTGGGGTAGTTAAGCGTTTGACTTTTACTATGATAATCGTGGCATTTTAATATAACAACTTTGCCAAGGTACTCAACCGTTTTTCAGTTAATTTTGGAGTAGATATTATAATTCACTAAATGTTTGTGTATTAATTTACGATATAATTCAAAATTCATCAGTTACCCTTCTCTTTGGTGTTATAGATCTTTGTTGGGTATAACTAAATTTCTACTCAGTAAGGATACGTTATATGATGAAGACAACGCGGTGTGATTTGCCTAGCCACATCTTGGAGGAGATTTGTTTTCGCGTGGCTAGGGAATCGGTTCTAGGTACATTAAATCTCGGTTTGGTTTTGAAGTCTTTCTATGTGATGTCTTGCTCATCTGATGTTCTTAGTCGTTGTAACATTAATGACCTACCATTCTATCCTTATTTTGAGACTGCTGAAGCGAAAGAAAAATGGAGGTTATTTCTTAAGAAACTTCGAATGATGGATCATGGGGAAGCTTTATGGCGGAAAGGTATGATCCATTATTTCATTGCGCTTAATAGAGTATGTAAGCGGTCTAAAGGGTTGGGTGAATTATATCGTGCGGCCAATAAGGGTCATTCGACATCACAGTATATATTGGTGATCATTCTTGTAAGTGAGGGTGGGTTACGTAAAAAGAAGGCTATGTGTTTTTGTCTTATTTAATGCGCCCGAGTTTATCTCGAACAATTGCTGAAGTTAAGCATATGCGGATGTCTTGCAATGCCATTGGTTTTAATAACTTTCCTATCATTTCGAAAGATCTATTGGCCACTTATTGTGCTAGTCCATGCAAGTGTGGCGACGCAGACACTATCGATGGTACATTGTTGTTTCTAAATTTGGCATATAGTTGGCAGGATGAATGGGAGATATTTGATAAGGCCAATAGGGAAGATCCTATATGTTTAATCTGTTTTTGGTATCGGGAAATTATATATGTTGATCATAGGATCTGATAATATTGTTTTGTGTTTATAAATTATGTTGTTTCTTCGTATGATAAACAATGTAATGTATGGTTTTGTATGGTTTGTATAGTATTTGTCAAGATATTATTATGTGTATTTTTTATTTTGTAGGTTTTAATTTATATATTGTGTAATTTCAGTTTCTTTTAATCTCAAAACACTTATTATGAATATATATATTGGAATCTTTACCGTTGGTTTTATATTTTTGTTGAGGCAATATATTTTGTAATTACTGAGGAATTTAATATTTTATTGTCTTAAACTACACGTTATTTTAGGTTTAAAAAATGTAGTCTTTTATTTAATATCGAAGAAGTAACAACTATGATTCTTTTTAAAGAAAGTGTTCGTTTAGAATTAGTCGTTCATATACATAAATAGGTATACATGAATGATATAATGTTTTCATGTTGTGAACTAATTTTCTCTATAAAAGTCGCTTGATTTACTGTCTTGATGTTGATTATCTATCGTTTACTTTTAAAGTTATATAATATGATAATGTATTGTATTGTTTTTATAGTTTGTAGATAAACTGAATAAGTTTGGTTTGTTCTTAATTTATTACGTATCATGACTATTTATTTTGAAATCTAACGTATAAGCATCGTATAGACAAATTTATTATATAATTAAATGATAAGCCTAAAGAAGGCAGTTTGATCAAATTTTTATAACTTTGTTCACATTATTGTACGACATTAAAAAATTAATATACATAGTTATTATCAGTTTTGCATTGTATATTGTGTGGTAAGTGTAAGGATGAGAATCTGTAAGAACGAATATTTTACATGTAAGGGGTTTGTTACTTTACTGTCAAGATTAACACGTGTGATTAGGAAAGCACAGTGTATATGGTCATGCATGATTCTTTAAATTTATATTCAAAATATTTGTCTACGCAATCAGTTATATAAAGCATTATGTTCATCAGTTTGATTTCGTAACGGCTCAATTTTAGCATCTAAACGTCGCATCCACAGGCAATCTATTAGTGTGACGGTTCATTTTTACTCTATAAATATAAAATCCTCGCTTTCTGATTAATTATTCGAAATTAACCATTTCTTCGTTTACAATTATTATTTTCTAAGTATGGATTGTTCAAAGAGTATCGTTAAGAACTTACATCATAGTGATCCCGATGTCACATCTGGGTATGTTTCTTTTTATTATGTTTCTTTTTCTTTAATCGTATATTTGTATAAATAGTAATTACTGAATTTTAAATCTTTGTTTGATGTTTTGTGATGTATTTTCAATTCCCAATCTATATATGATCAAGAGAAACTCCATATAACACGTCTTCCCAATCTTCTGGACGCTATTCTAACCGAGATCGCGTTGGAAATGAGTGAAACGAAATTAGCATCTGCTGGTGTGTTCATGGGTGGAAAAGATAGTTGTAAGATTATATGTAATGATAAGTTTAGGAATAGGGTGAATCGCTCAGCATTTCTTTCCAATCCTGGTCTAAGTGATCAGACACCTTTTTTTCATGGCTTTTTTCTCAATCTTCCGGACACCTTTTTTTATACCTACTTGGATTAGAATATGTTTGCGTTTATGGAGAATTAGAGTATGGCATATCATTTTTAGAACGTTCGTCAGACATTAGGGCAACTATCTCATTGGCACTTTTATTTACTTGTATGGGCGAGCCAGACCGTGGAATAAGTATGCTCCGCAATAGACTTCCTGGTTGGTCATCGGACGTGGCGTCTGTAGACACTACAGCGAGATAGATTGTTGAGACTATTTTAAAATTCCTTCATGACCGTCATGAAATTTTTTTGGAGACTTGGCAATGTCCTATGCCGACATGCAACTCAAGTCATAATTCTTGGGTTTACGTTGATTGTTTTTTATATAAACATTCACTCATTGTTAGAAATATTTGTTAGTTGATTTTATTTAAACGTTGTTGTAATTTTCTTTACATTCTAAGATTTAAATTTCATAAAATGTTTGTATCCAATAATGTAATGTGATTCTATGTATGAAACACGGTGTGTTTATTGTAGTTTAAATTCTAAAACATTTTGTATGGTTTGCTTTATTTATTTTAAAGTACCAAGTTATATATATTATTATGTAATAAGAGTTGAAATAGTTATTATTTAACTATCAACCTACCTAAATATATGTCTTGTTTTTGTGTAAATATACAAAATATGTATTATTCTATCATACACAATCTTCATTACCGATCAATTACATGTTTCTTAAAAATTGTCCTACTTAATTGATTAGATATTAATGATGTTGGCCTTTTTGTTGGTATTATCTTAGTAATCAGAATAACCTAAGTTTTATGTTACGAAATTGTATTACCATTTTCATTTTCATGGATAATTAATCAATTTGTCAAAAACAGATTTATTATCAACATTTTGTATGTTTTTTTTAACACTTGGGTCATAAAATCACTTATCAATAAATTTTATATATCTATTGTGAACGTAAAGTAGGCTCAAATTTATATATTTAGTGATTTAATAAGTTGCATTGTAGGCGTACATTTCTAAATTGAAGAAGTTCCAAAATACGAGAAATGAAATAGAGAAGTATATATCATACGATTCAGTGTCTATTTATAACGGTCGCGTTATTATGTTATAAAGTCGTACCTTTTGGAATTGTATTAAGGTTATATGTATAATAGTAATATTAAAGGCTATGTTAATTCCTGATCTAAATGATGATAAATGGAGCCACCAACAATGTTTGGTCAATGTTTTATTGTATTCACAACGTCTTCATCATTTTTTAGCATTAATTATGCGAATTATGCGTGCAAATCTTTTTTAAACACCCGGAGTTTATCTATTATAGATAGAATGTATACTGTTTTTAGACCACAGTAATTGATTAGCCGTTTGTATTACACATCAATAATAAATCCAGGTTATTAATCATCATAACTCGTAATCTTAATTAATATCAAAATTTACATAATTGGTAGAGTTTATAGTATTGGATTATATATTATATTGTCATAATTTACGTAAGAATGTTTGTGACATTATTCAAATTAAAATAAGAATTCTCTACAGTATTGACGTCGTTTAATCAATATTGGCAACTAATGTAAATGTCATGTAAAATATAATGTACAATTATAGACCAACGATATAGTATGGAAATAGTATCAATCTTAGGTTAACTAAGGTATAATACCGTTATTACATAAAGCGGTTAAGTAGATGTATGCTTTGGGTTGTGCCTTTTCACGTTATTGTTCATGCCGTTTCATAGTACTATATAACATGGTCTTCTCTTTCTGTATTTGTAGGATTGTTTGTAAAGGTATTTTGATCGAGTTTTAATTTAGATCAGCATTGTTACCTAAGGTTGGCAATAAATGTGAGTTATTTCGTTTTAACATTGTATTATCATTGAATATATGCTTTTTCATTTTTAAATGGATATGTGATAAAATTAATTTAAAAGATTTTGGTATAGTTTTTTGTCATTGTTGTTCTAGAATTGATATCTTTATTTTAACATTAACATTGCAAATAATATATTGCGTGTACCTAATTTTGAATTTATTTATTGTTTGTTATTATTTTTGTTTAACAGATTATGTTATTGTGCAAGGTAATTTAACGTTTGATGGGAATTTCTTAGAAGCAATGGAAGAAATTACAAAAGGAGTATTGGTACTTTATTTGCGATTTTATTCGAAGGTTTCGGCAACGCCTACCATGCGGACATTTAAATTTGATTCTTATGAGTTTATACAAATGCATTCCTCTTTTGCACTGAAAGATTTCATAATTACTTTATTTCGTGAAGGCGTTAGCAAGAATGGAGTATATAAGTTAATGAAAAGATTGCTTCATATGGCTGAACATACGAGAAGTTCTGCAACGTACTCAACTACATGTAAAATAATATTTAATGTTTCAGTGTATCGTCGAGTATATCAGCCAAATGTCATATGGCCTGGTGTTGCAATTTGTGAGCCAAACTCGTCAAAGTCTGACACAAGTAAGTGTTTGGTGTGTCCCACATATACATATGTTGAGAATTATATGTATGTTGGGGATGACATATGTACCATATGTTTCGACCTCCTCAAACATAAAAAGCGCATTTTCTTAATACCATGCAACCACAAATTTTGTGGAAATTGTCTCTTGAAATGGTTATAGGTTAATGCTATATGTCCAATATGTTGTTACAGTTTTCATAATTAAATTGATTGTTTGTTCGTTATTTTGTGTTTTTCGTTTAAGTAATGTGTGGATTACAATTTAACACCATTTAACGTATATCACTACGCTAACAAAGGCACTCGATATATGTGTTATTAATAACTTATTACTTGATGGGTTCACCGTTCACACATGATTTTTTTTTACTTACATATTAATCGTAATATACTAATTAACACGTGTAATCATATCAATGTTAAATTAGAACTAAAATTGGTTATTCTATAGAGCAACAGGAAACATAACGCAGATGGTTACCTAAGGTTCATTAGCATCAAACTCTACACCACCAGAGGATTCTCAAATAAATTCGAGAATATGGAAACTCAAGATAATGCCCAAAATAAAGCATTTTATATCGCGTCTATTATCAAATTCTTGGGCAGCAATTGAAAGGTTAATCACAAGAGGAATCAAGATAGGTGCATTATGCCAATGATGTCGTCTTGGTCCTATGAATAAGTAGTTTATATCAGTGATAATATTCCTTACCTAATGAGTAGTTCCAATTTGAGTGATTATTTATAATTAATGATTACTACATATTGCGTTTGTGTCAATTATTAATAAATTATATCAACATATCCAAATTTGTTATAATAGCTGAAAATTTACCTAGGTCATAAACCATCTTGAACGTATGATGAAATAATTTAGTGTTGTCATTATTGTACCTTTTTCCACGGTAAAATAGATTAAGAAGAGGGGAATAATCCCTCATTATTGTACCTTAGAATATCCCTTTTACGAATCTGCATTGCGCATGTATAGGTCTTCTTCCCTCTCTCATCAATTCCCTCTACGATTTCTCACACCGTTGAAATATTTAATTCCGTTATCTGTCTTGTTTTGTCGTTCTTCACCTAACCACCAATGTTATCATTGAGTTATACCTGTCCATGTTCAGATAATACAATATTGATTAATGGTAAATTAATATTCGGCCATTGTAATCAATTGTAAATATAATTTAAACATTCTTATGTACAAGTAATCATAGTTGTGAATTTAATGAAAGAAATTTAGCAGTTACATGGTAATATATTATTGTGCTATGTTGAAAACAAAAGCTTAAAACAGTTACAAATTATACCAAATAATAAATAGCGGTTGATATGTAATCATTTTTGAAGTAATATACATTATTCGTTATAGTACGAAAGCGAATGTAAGCAACGTTTAGAATTAAAATTCTATTTAATCTTCTTTGACAAGTACTTGTATATTATCAAATGATTTATTTCTAAATTTATCGCGAATAATTATATATGACATTGTCTATGGTGATACAATTTAAATTGCAAGTTTATTTAATAATTACCATGTTGACTTCGAGGTATTAGAAGAATCATTTGCTTATGTTTGACTTTGTCGTTGCTTAAAGTACATACGACATCTCTTGCACAATATTATTCTTACATATGGTATGTATGTTCTCTATATACAAATACTTGTGCAAAATTTGTTGGCTTTTAATCAAATATATTATATTATCTAACATAGTAGCCTAAACATTTTTATTTTTTATTTATACTTTTCGTGGCTCCGCGCGGAATGCGCGGCTTTGACTCCTAATATAAATAAAAGAAACTCATTAACATTATAAACTCTTGTTACCCGTAAGGTTGATTGCGTCCATGCCTGTTAATCTTCTGTCACGGTCAAATTTGCATACTAAGAGTATGCTCTTATGAAACTTTTAAAATACAAACCAGTATTGAATTTATGTCTCGGTAAAATAATAATATAAAATAATTTTAAGGCTAAGAAATAATATTTGTAATAATTATAAATACTTCAATAATATAAAATATTTTATATTATATAAATATTTAATTATAGATTAGAAAACAAAGAGCGGGTATTCTCCTAGTTCCGTATAATAAGGGATACGATTGGCGTAGTTATAGGAAACTAGATACGTAGTCTCTGTATAAAGTTGTATCGAATATTCATAAGTAATACACAGAAAATCCATTGATCGATTCTCTCTTTCTCTCTGTAATTCTCATGTTATCACAATCAGGATACATAACTGATTTTTTTTCTCTACTCTTTCGATCCTTCTTGTTACTCTTTCCCGAAAAACGGACGACTTGAAGCCTTTTCTTCACGACAATGGCTCACGAAACCGACTCGACTGCTGCAACAAACCTGACACCAATGGAGGTAGGAAGAAAAATATCACCTTACGACTTCACAGCCATGGACAATCCGGGTGCGGTGATTTCGAATCTGTTGTTAACGGAATGGAATTACGAAGAATGAGCGTGTGGCATCAAAACTGCATTATGCTTTCACTAAAAGTTTGACTTCCTCGATGGCACCATTGCTCGACCGGACGCCGACTGAGAAGATTGGTGGACGATTCAAGCACTTCTTGTGTCTTGGATTCGAATGTCGATTGATGTGACACTGTGTTCCAATATCTCTCTCACCGAGATGTTACGAAGGACTTGTGGGATCACCTTCGAAAATGCTTCTCTGTCACCAATGGGACCAGGGTTAGGTTGTAAGAAAAGAGGCCTCACGATTGATACCAACTTTGGTAAGCTAACTCGAATCTGGGATAGCTTGTCAACCTATCGTCCTTTGAGAATATGCAAATGTGGCAAGTGCGTGTGTGATCTGGTTGAACTCCAAGAAAAAGAGCGTGAGGAAGACAAAGTCCATCAATTCCTTTTGGTCATTGATGATACTCTGTTTTGAAAGGTGCGCTCGAGTCTGTTATCACATGTGCTGATTCCTTCCATGGAAGAGGTGTACAATTTTATTCGTCAGGAAGAAGACTTGGTGAAACACAAGACATACATCCATGAAGAAAAACAAGGGATAAGGGCATTTGCTGCTTACACAAGGCCACACACAGATGATAAAACTTTGTTCTGTCGGCATTGTAATCGCACTGGTCACACCTACGATAAGACAGTTGCTATCGCGTGATTGGTTACCCCAGACGCTGATAATGGACGTGGTCGTGGTGTCTCCTACGCTAATGTTGTGCAAGTTAGCCCTTCATCAAAGCCTTTAGCGCAAGCTAACTATGTTATTACGGAAAAAGATCGTGACCGAGTTACTGGCCTCAGTGATGATTAGTGGCGTGGAATCATGCATCTCTTGAATGTTGGAAAATCAACACACGGAGACCGTCTCAAGGGTATGAACTCTATTCCTTTCTAGATAATGTACCTTGGTGCAGCACATCATTTGACTGGTCGGCTAGACATCTTATAGACTTGCGTGACATGTCGCATGTGCTTATTATTTTGGCTGATGGTGGTAGGTAAAAGGGTACGTTTCAGTCAAAGAAGGCACAATTTTTCTAGGTTATGCTTTGCAATTGAAGTCGGGTTTCTATGTTGAGGGGATGCAGTCGGATCTAATTTCGGTTGGTCAGTTAATGAATGAAAATGATTGTGTGGTTCTGATGGGTAGTGTTTTTAGCCGGTTTTTAGCCGTTTTTTATCCGTTTTTCATTAGTTTAGGATTGTATTTAGGTCATTTTAGGTTGCATTTGTGCATACTTTGTGTTTCAGGTGATGGAGAGGACTTAGGAAAGGAATAGGATCAAAAAGGGAGCTAAGGACCAGAAACAGACCATGTCGACGTAAGTATCAGTAACGTTTGACCGATACAAGAAAAAGGAAATTGAATGAAGCCATATCGACCCCAAGTTTCATACCAAAGTGGTCGAGACCGAAGAAATCCCGAAGAAGAAGCAGACCGGTAGGTGCATCGGTCAGCCCTTACCGATATGAGAAGAATTACAAAGACTAGAGCTTGAGTAGTCGCATACATCAGTCAAGCCTAACCAATACAAGCTTGAAATGGATTGGTCAAACCAGATCGATCAACCCTGATTGATCCAGTTCATCAAAAGTCAACATTCCATAGTTGACCTAGCCAGATTTATCCAAGTTTTTAGAGACTATATATATGTTTTAGACCTAATTTTCTCATAAGTTTCATTCCATTTTGGTTCTCTTTGTCACTTTTGTGAGACCTTGGATCTTGAAGCTTTTAATATTATTTCTTTTAGGGAAGTTGACTGAAATAGCACACATTTCAATCGAAATGACTAGA
>OVAO01000220.1:0-25383 GCA_900406285.1 Biscutella auriculata
AAAAGTAATCTCTCACAAGTGTTTGAGAAAAATGAGATCTAAAACTTCAAAACCTAAAGAAAAATAAGGCAAAAACGTGTCTAGTTAGATCCTTATATAGGAGATCAAAATTAAGAGCAAAAAGGAAGCAAAAAATGGTGTAAAGCTCATCCCTATTCTCCTCTGCGAACCCTTCTTGCTTAGCATGACTTTGTCTTAGATTCTGTTCCACTGCATAGATTCTCTTCCTGAGCATTTCCATCTTATAGTGACAGTTGTGCCTTCCCCTTGACACCTTGTTCTGAAGATCAAAAATCTGAGAACGCATGTCCAAGTTCTGCTGAACTCCTTCATCGAACTGCCTGTCTCTCAATCTTTTGTGCTCTCTAACTGAGCATTCCAATTCCTCATTCTGATCTCGAGTTGCAAAGTTATCCAGAACCAGCCTATCCCCTGTAGGAGGCTTACACAATGGTTGGAACAAAGACACATTTGGTTGTAGCGCTCGTTCTGCAACTCTTTTGTAATCTTGTACCTGCCTAATCGATTAGTGAGGCTGATAGGTTGCCTTGCCTCCCACGTTTTGAAGAATCATCTCCCATGTATTCATCTGAATTGTTGCTCCAGCATCTCTGAGGAAAGGTCTTCCTAACATGATCCATCCTTCACGCGAACTACTTTGTTTTGGGAAAACAAAGAAATATGAGCGAATAATGCTACCATAGACGTTGATCCCCACATCATAGAGCATTCCTAGCGCATGAACTTCTCTACCAATCACTCTAGTAAGGTCCCAGAGAGGGGGGTCCTTGATCACAAAACCCAGAAAATCGGACATATCCTTGGTCATCCCGTTGTAGATCAATCTAGAATCACAAGGGATATAACCCATGTTGAACGCCTTCATGAAACCTGGAATCTGATACAATCCAAAGTCAGTTTCATTTCGATTGATTACCTCAGTTTTGTGGTTGTCTTCTGCAATTGGGCGAGCAACTTCGTCAGTCTGGTACTCGTCACTCTCTTCTTCTTCTTCTTCTTCTTCTTCTTTTTATTCATTGCCAGCTGTCCAAACAACTCATCTATCATACCATCTTCACAACCTTCTGCATCATTAAGCACATAATCTCTAGCTTTCTCCTTATCTTTTCGTGAAAGTGGTCTTGGGCCATACTCTTGGATTCCATGAATTCCCAAATCCAATGTGATCTTGGCTCTCTTCATACTGTTTCAGCTTGTGTAAATGTCATGAAAGGTTTGCCAAAGATCAACTGTGCATTGTTCTCTCTCTTCATTTTCAGCACCACAAAATATGTTGGTACCTCCACTCCTCTGAGAGTTACTGGAAGGTCCATGAGCATACCTACACTTTGTTTTAGAGAGTTGTCTACCAAGAGAACTGCTGACCTGCTAGGAATAAAAGATGTAAAGCCAAGTTTTTAAGCAATAGACAATGGCATTACATTAACACTAACACCTAAATCGAGCAAGCATTCATCAAACTAAGAGTTAAGTAATGTGCAAGGGATCCGAAAACTCCCTGGATCTGCTTCCTTAGCTAGATCGGTGGTGGGTCTGAGGTAAGTTGTGTCGCCTGGAATGAAGATATTCTTTTGATGCTCGATGTTCTCAATCTTCTTCAAGACAGCGTCTTTGAGTGACTGATGAACATTATGACTAGCTAAGACCTTTTCGATCTCAGGCCTTTTCTCTCTCAATGCTTTCAAATCCTTGATGAATTTCTCTTTTCATGCAAGTGTTAGACGACCTGTAAAAGGAATTCGAAGTACATATGGCACAAGTTTTGAAGGTTTCTACTCATCTACTTCTAGTTTTTCCTGAATAATCGCACCCCCACTGAAAATTTCATTGTCCTCGATGAGATCTACAGTAGATAAGACTTGGACAGATGCATGATTGGGCGACTCAGACTTCCCGGTAGTTGACCCTAAGGTCGCCTAGTAGATTGGGCGACTTCGGCGATTTGAGTGTCCAATGCCTTCATGTGTGTCGACATGTGTTCGATCTTTCCATTCAGATCATTGTACATACCATCAACCTTTGAGTTAATCACCCTCTTGCAGCTGTTCAGATCAGCTGCATACTTTGTTTGACCATCCAGTAATTGTTTAAGCATAAAGATGCTCTGATCATCAGTAATATTTACAGCAGGTGGTTGAGAATAACCTGATGGTTTTGGGTTGAATTGTGGTCTTTGTCCTCCTTGATTCTGGAAATTGGACTTGCTCTGAAATTGTTGTAGAGGCTGGAAATTCTTCTGAGGTGGGTACACCTGATCCTGAGGATTAACTACATTATTGTTGCGGTATGAGAGGTTTGGGTTGGGGTTGTAGTTGTACTGTCTCTGGTACCCTTGATTACCCACATAATTGACCTCTTCTTGGTCATAATTTTCAGCATAGTCTTCAGCTGGTTCAACAATGTGAACCGACCTCTTCTAAATCTGCAGCACTCAATCTAGCTTATCATTCAAGGCTTTGAGATCAGCCTCGTAGCTCGATTCAGCTGAGCCATCTTTCCTTGGCATAGAACGATCGAAATCTCCAGCATGTGAAGCATCACTTTGAGCCATTTTCTCAATCAAAACCAGTCCTTCGGCATAAGATTTGTTAAAGAAGCTACATTGACTTGCAGTGTGAAGCATGGACTGATAATCCCTTTGTAGACCTCTGTGAAAAGTGTCTAAGAGACTCTCAAGAGTGAAACCATGGTGAGGGCACTTCAAGGTGTAGCTCTTGAATCTCTTCCAAGCATCAGCAAATGACTCCATGTTCTTTTGCCTAAAAGTAACAATATTGCTCCTGAATTTTGCAGTCCTTGATGGTGAGTAAAAACGTGAGAGGCAAGCTTTCTTGTTGTCATCCTTTGTTCTTATAGCTCCATGTCCAATTCCTTTCTCCCAGTTCTTTTCATCACCATCCAAAGAAAATGGGAACAATCTGAGCTTGTAGGCATATTCAGAAACACCATTCAGCTGAACTATGCCACACACTTGGTCGAAATTGTCCAAGTGTTCCAGGGGGTTTTCATTTTCCATTCCATGGAAAGGGTTGTTCATAACCATAACGAGTACTTGTGATATGATTTCGAAATTGTTGGCACCAAGTGGAGGGGGTTGAATTCCATTCTTGTTTCCATGCATTGTTGGTTCATTGGTCTCTCTATAATCCGAGGAGGGTTTGAATTTCGTTCCCGACCTTGTGCAACTGGTGGTTGTGGCTGAACCTGTGGGATCGGATTCCCATCGCCATTGACTTGTGGAATGTTGACATTGTTCGCATTGTCTGCCATTTCTTGTTGTTCGAGAAAAGCTTGATGTTCTAACCTTTGTTTCTCTTTCCTTATTTGACGTTCTAGAGCTTTGATATCCCGAGGTTCTTGTAGTTGATTTCGTGAAACTTTGGATCTAGTGCTCATACACCTGAAAGAGAAAACAAAAGTAGAAGAATTAGTAAACTGAAAAATAAAAAGAACTTAGTCCCTAGTAAATGCAAAAAACTAATGGTTAATTGAACCCCAATTTGACAACGACACCAATTGATAAACAAGGTTTTGATTGAGTTGGTTTATGTTCCTAGATTATCAATGTAGTATTGGTAAGGTGGGTGATCACAATGTCGAACCAACTCGGGGGAATTAACTCACAAGTTCTATGATGGATTTTACAAAGTCTAGGTGAATTCAAGGGGTTTGTTCTGTCACTAACAAATCCTAAGCAACAAATTCAGTAAAAGTAATAATTCAGAAATGAAGGAAACTCATGGATCAAGGAAATCGATACTGGTAGTGGTTCTCATGCTAGATCGGTTTACTAAAACTCTTTCAGGTTTATCCTATGACTAAGAATTTCAACTATAGACTAACTCACTCTCGTGATGGAAGCCTATTTCCTAACATGCTACTACACAATCTCTTGGCAATAAAACATGAATATAAAGCATTAAACACAATTCCATACAACAATAAGTCAATAGCTTAAACAATCTCTTGAAAAGAATTGACTAACAACTTATTCAGGAATTTTATCAAACACCTTTCGGACAATAAATCTCCTATGATCTAGATTAGGTTAGTTACTCCTATTCTAGCATTATGTTCATGAATAGATTGAGGATATTTATTATATTTCAGATCTAAACCATTTCTAGCAATCAAATCTACCTAGATCTAATTATTAATCCATAAGTTATGAAGATTACTCACAACTCATTCCTAGAACACTTAGAGAGTTTTTAGACATGATTTGTGAGAGGGATTGAGATTATAATGAATTTGAACTAAGAATCAAACAATCAAGAACAAATTAAATGGGAAAAAGGGCAAAAGGGGAAATAAATTTGATGGCGACGGGGCCTCCGCCGGTCAGTGCAGACCGGCACACGTGACTGACGCTGATGCTCTGTCGGGCCTGGTTGAGTTCCACTGGTCCGGCTTGACCGGTGGGCTTGTCCAGCGGTCTTCGTCCATATCGGTCTAGTTAAGCTTTGCCGATCAGTACACACTGCTGGGACTGACCGGCGGTCTTCCCCTGGATCAGTCTATTTGTGTTCCACCGGTCTGGCTTAACCGGTGATCTTGACCGGCGTGGTTGGTTCTTCCGGGACTTAGTCATATTTGCTCTGAAAATGCTCCATACTTGCTTAATTCCTCTCCTTCGCCTTCTCTACACCTGGAATGATGGAAAACATGCAAATGCAACCTAGAGAATCTAAAATGCATCCTAAATTAATGAAAAAGGAATGAAAACTGAATGGTAAAGCCGGTAAAATACACACACATCACCTCCATCTCTTACGTTTTTCTTTACTTTTGTTGGGGCCACAAACAGTTATTATCTGTAATTGCACATACGGTCATTGTAGTATTTTAGGGATCGAATCCTCAGAGACTAAAGACTAACACGAAGAGACAGACAAGGCTAAGTGATGGCTAAGACACAAGCAAATATTGATTGTTCGTAATTATCAATGGTGAAAGCAGTAAATA
Source organism: Biscutella auriculata (assembly GCA_900406285.1). NCBI lineage: Eukaryota > Viridiplantae > Streptophyta > Magnoliopsida > Brassicales > Brassicaceae > Biscutella > Biscutella auriculata. The sequence continues at coordinate 4,987 of OVAO01000220.1, forward strand.
AAAAAATGAGGTAATTAAGGATTAAGCAGGCAATCAAACCTAAGGAATACTAAAAAAGGTTTTGGCAGGAATCGTTCAGATAGATTTTCAAGAAAAGAATTAGGATCTAAGAACATAGCTTAGAATCCTGGAGTTACTCGTCAAACATCGATACTCGTCACTCAATATCAGACTAGAGTTATAGCCAAAGCGGAATATAATCTATCTCCCCTTTACCAAACATTTGAACCTACGCCTAACCGAACCCATGAGGTACTTGCCATGTCACTAGCTATCCCCGAGAACCTAGAAATCTTGGTAGTCAAATCAGGTTGTTATCCCATCGAACTAGGTAGTCTCGGTTAAACAAGGTTTAATAAAGGGTACTAGACTGATCGCTTTGTTTGTCAAATAGAAATGATCAGCCAAAACCCCCTTAGTTACCGATTTGGGTGATCCAGATTAGTGCTTGTCAGGCTTGAATCATCCTAAGTTCAAATCCAATTTGTCAGATTGAATTTAGGCTAACGAATTAGTTACTAAGAGAGGATCCTTATTGTTTGCTTTTCTCTAAACCTAATCAAGCATAAAACCTAGTTTACCCTTTTAGTGAAATCCCTAGATTTGATCTAATTGAACTACTCAGACATGGTGACAAGAATCAAGCAAAACATGGTTGAAGGCATATTTTTTTTTTTTGAATAAATCAATTACAAGGATTCCAGACTACAAGTTGTCAATTCGCAATCTATCTCCATAAAGTTTATTCTCTAAAAACCTAATTGCAGAAAATAGTAAATAATAAAGCTAAGTAAAAAGTCTGTAAAAAAGTGTGTTGAAAATCGAGTCTCTCTTGTCCTTTTATAGTCTCTCTTGTCCTTTTATAGTCTCTGTGAGTCAATCAAGCATTGAGCTTCAAAATTCAAAAAAAGAATCGGGGATTATGGTTTGATCAAACCGAATGTGGTTCGATCGAACCGACCTTGGTCTTATCTCAAGATTCTGGATATTGCGCCTTAGGTCTAACCGCCTCATCTTGGGATCTGGTTCGATCGAACTGGATGTGTATCGATCAAACCATGTGTTTTTCTTCACTTGGTTCATATTTTGCGTATTCGGTTCGTCCGCTTCATTTTAGAAGAAGGATTTGATCCAACCAGATGTGTTCGATCGAACTTCAGCCCGAACTTGTGTGAGTTCACTTCAAATATCTTAGCAAATGTGTCTTGGAGCCTTCTTTCGTAAGATTTCTTTTCTAGACTTGTGAGACCTGAAAGGAGACAAAAGGCTCCAAGAGCACGTTAAAAACTCAATAAGGGGTTCATAATCCTACCAAAAGGTGGGATTTAAACCCATAAAATAGAACATATCATTTCCTTTAGACTTGAAAATTTGCATGTCTTCAAGTAAAGACAATCAAAGCCCAAGGGGAACATCGCAAGAACTCTACTCTCCTCAGCTGACCATAGTCTAAACACAACCTTTAGATCACACACAAACCAAACGTGTTAGCACATTATCCCCGTATCCCCATAATGACCACCTAAGTTTGTCCATACTTTGTACCTTAAGCTGAGTAGACTTTGCATTCAAATCAGTTGACTCACTACATTCATTAAAGAGAGCGCGAGTTTTGTTATTAGGGAGCCTTTCAATTAGGGAAAGAGGGTTCAATGATGATGTAGGGAGGTTATATGATGGTGATGTTAAAGTGTTTGGGGTGCTGAACAAAAAGGTTGTCAAAGGATCATATCAATATGCAAAATCATGAGAGAGAACGAGTAAGTGAGGGCCTAAGATACTACTTAGCAGCAAGAATCTACTACCTATACAGAATTGAAACAAACATTTTTCATTAAGATCAAACCTCGAGAAAGTGTTTTCTTTTTCGTATATTTTCTTCTCCCATATTCTCTCTTTCTTTTCTTTTTTCTTTTTTATTTTTTAATTATTAGGATAGGTTCGATCGAACCTTTTTGGGTTCGATCGAACTAAACAAGTCTGGCTCAGGTGTTCGTTTGAACCACTTTTGGTTCGATCAAATTCAACATTTTCTCGAGTTCAAAATATCAAACGTTTTATCCAGCAGTAAACAGATCTCAACTTCGACTTTTCCAGTCTAAACTATCCAGATAGAGTTTATAAACCCCCAATGTTATACTTCATATGGCCAAAAGTAAAAACACACAAGCATTGTAGTCAAAACATGATAATCATCTAACCACCTAAGATTCCGACTAACTAGATAGCAGGAGGACCAAGTTAAATCAAACTCTCTCTCTATAGTTTTTGCACATGAATGATTACCTAATTACATGAAAAACGATAGATATGTGGAGTTTGGGAAGGAGGATTGGGTTCAAGGAACGTTACCAAACTTAAGGTGAGTTCAGCCACTCATGATTAGAAAGGGTGGAACAAGGATCAACAAATCCTGAGCGTTATTTGTTTCTCTTTCGAGATATCAAACTCTATCAAGCCTTGGTTTTTTGGGAGGGAGTTTGGTCATGTGGTTCTCCAGTTTCTCTGCACCACTTGAAATCCCACCTCTTCCTTTAGTTTATGCTAATCGATTGAGTAGTCATAGGAGTCGCACCCCCTATGGAGGCTTCTTGCTACTGCCCTACCATAAGAGAAATAAGCCTGTCACAGGCAANCAAACAACATCTAGCAGCGGTAATACAAGTAGGTAAACTATCATGAGGGGTCACTCATCATAGAAAAATGTCATAATTCCACAAATCCATGAGAGTTAGAAAATAGTGTTAAATCAAGGGAATCACATAAGGAGTATGGTGGCCAGTGGCACACTGCTTCAAACTTACTTCACACTATCCTAATGAGAGAGGACTTGAATGTGCGATTTTTAGCGTTTTATTGGGAGGATGTTGTTAGAGTCGGGATGATTTGTGGGGAAATTAGTTTTTGGACGAGTCGACTTTTCTGGGAACGTAAGTTACGATTCAATCGAACTCCCTGAGGTTCGACTGAACTCTCTATGGTTTGATCGATCTTTGAATTTGTTCGTCCTTTTGAAATTTTTTTCGATATCCACCTGAAACTCATCAAAAAGAGCTAACGTGTGAAAAAAGAAAAAAACAAAAACAAAAAAAATGAAACCAGATTATAATGAGGTACCGATTGGTTGCCTCCCATGAGCGCTTGTTTAACGTCACGAGCCTAACAAAATTTTGCCAATCAAGTCATGGATGGGGCAGGAAAAGGAGTTGCAGCTTCTTCTTCTGCAGGTGGGTATGGTGCGATGGTGTCAGGAGTTTCATGTGCTATAGGATTTGGGAGTCTGAACGAGATGATTCTATTCATCAATTTCCTTAGACCTTCTTCTCCTTCTTTTTTCCATTCTGGTGTGAGCAAACCTAAGGCCTTGTGAAAAGGTTTGGACTTGCTTGTACTCCAGACTTTGTATTCAATGTTCTCTCCATCGCACCTGCAGGGGGTTAGCTTCCAGCCACCAGCAATGGCACCATTGGGTTCTCTGAGGATATTGTTCTTTGCTTTTTTCTTCCTTATGCATTTCTTCTTTGTTGCATCGAGGGTAGGTGGGTGGTTTTCATCTTTTACGACTTCATTGATAACACCTTCTTCAACAATGGTGGGAGTTATATGCTCATTTTCACATTTCTTGTTTGTCTTCTTTTGTTCTTAGCTATTGCAGGAGCAAGTCTGCGAATGTCTTCAACCAGGACTTCTTTCACTTCGCTTTTGCCTATGCTTTCCGAGGACGTTTCTACAGTTTTTCTCGTAGTGTTATGATCGGTGTCTCCTCCTGAATCTGCATTGACCTCAATCTGCTAAGCTTTCCCATAAGTAGTTTTCCTCTTCGTCTTGCCCTTCCTTGCTTTTATTTTTCGAGCTGGTTTTGCTTCACCAGAGACATCATCACTCGAAATCTGCACAATCTCAATAGATGATGAAGTTTTACCGGGATCTATTTTGGGAACAAGTGTGAAGAAGAAATTCTTCGATATGTAGGTGAAGACAATCTTGTTTCTTGGCAGGTCGAAGACTACTCCAGCGCTCGGCAAGAAGGTTCGTGCAAGAAGCAGTTCATTTCTTGGTTGACGCTTCATATCAAGGACATAAAAGTCAGTGGGGATAAGACATCCCCCAAGAATGATTGTTGCATTTTCTTAAATACTATCATGTTTAGACCGAGCAACGTTGGCGAACTGAAAACTGATAGTAGATGGTGCAAGTGTGCACACTCCTAACTTCTCTGCAACCTTCTTGGACATAATGTTCGCACAAGACCCATAATCGCAAAGTGAGTTATTCAGAATGTACTCATTTATTGTGCAGGAGATGGCAAAAAATTTCGAGGTCAGTAAGCTTGGATAGCTCTTTCATGGGATTTGAAGCTTGTTTCTCCTTAATCAACAGGGCCTTTACCTCTTCTATGTTTTCTTAACTTCCAACAAGTCTCTTAAATAGATCCCGTGAGAGAGAATCTTCACTCCTATACCGGCTTTCTTCTTTTTATCCTTCTTGTTGCGTTTAGTTGTTTTCTGATCCTTTCCTGTGATTCATTTTGAGGAACGAAAAAAGAAGAACTGTAAGATGAATCAACATATACTTGAGAAGTTTGGGTGTTGACTGCATTAATCTCTTTGATCAGGTTTTGCTTTATCTTCTGCAAGTGTTTGTTGGCCTGAAAGAGGTAAGTGATAGGTGGATATGGCTCGATTTGATCGGTTTGATTGAATTATTATGTAGTTTGATCGATATGAGGGTTCTGAAAATCTGTTAATGATCCGGTCTGGTCGATCATCATGTGGTTTTGTCGTTCAATCTGTTTTGGCAGGTCAGCTTGATCGAACTCAGTTTTGTTCTATCGAATTGGGAGATCTGTGTGGGGAGTTTGATCGAACTCAAAGATGGTTTGATCGCACGTCGTTGTTGAATTTTTTGCAAAATCCAATCATCTGGCTACATGAAGCATAGTTTGATCGATCTAAAAGTGGTCCGATCGAACTGGCGAATCCACAAAAGGGGTTCGATCGAACTCCCTTTTGGTTCAATCAAACTCCCTTTTGGTTCGATCGAACTCAACTTATGCAGCTCGTTCGGTTGCAATTCTCCCGTTCTAAGCGAATGCAACAGTTCATGAGAACAAAATTCCTTGGGTTGCCTTAATCAGGGGGAGTGACTCGATATCTTCACTTGTCAAATCTTCATATTAAAATTCAATACCTCTGGCGGTCTCAAATTTACTTGGGAGAACCCCTGGTGGTTACTTTATAGATGATGCGAGCTAGGTAACTTGAGTGTCCAAGGCATTCAGATGAGTCATGAGCTCTGTTGTGGTGGTCTGAGCTTGGGAAACAATCATTTGTTGCATCATCTGCTTGAGTTCCTCGAACTTCCTAGAGGATACATGAGGTGCAGGTTCTTGTTGTTGTGGGAACAAAGGTTGGTTCATTCCATAGTTGTTGAAAGGTCCCTTGTGATGGTATGCTCCGCCGTTGTTAGGGGTTGGTTTGGGTTGGAAACCCCCACTGTTCTGCTCCTGTCCCTGGTACTGTTGTTGACGGTTCTGCCCGAAATTTCCTACATTACTAGCAAACATCTTACCACCAAACTAATTATGTTGTTACCTTAGTAATTGTTCTGAGGTGTGTAGAACTGATCTTGAGGATTCTCCACATTGGTACTTAGGCAGGAGAGGTTTGAGTGGTTTCTATAGTTATTGTACCCCCTATTCTGGTAGTTTCCCATGTAGTCTACCTCGACCTCGAAGTCCTCACTGTCATTCGACTGTTGCACGTCGCCTTGGTCGCCAAAGAAGTTGACTGCAACTACACGTTGATCCCTCTTCAAAAGTTGGGCCACTTAGGCTTTGAGCTCTTATATATCCCTAGAGTGAGGCTTGGAACCAATTGTTCCCTTGTCATACTCATTTGGCATGTTGGCACTACTCACGGCAAGGTTATTAATAAGTTCATGGGCTTCTTCGACAGTCTTGGTCATGAAGTTTCCAATTACTTGTTGTGTTTAAAGCACTCTGGTATTTTTCAGCAACACATATTGTAGAATATGTTGAACCGAGTTACCTCATCGAACATGTGGTGTGGGCAGTCTGCATCATACTGCTTGAAACGATCAAGAGCATCGTAGAAGGTCTCCGCTGCGAGTTGTTGAAAGATGGAAATGTTAGTGCTCATTTGAGTAGATCTAACCTTGGTGTAGAATTGCCCCAGGAAGGCAGTCTTGTACTCCTCCTAATTCTAGATGGATTTGGGAGACAACTGAATGTACTAGTTATGTGCCTTATCTGCCAAGGAAAACTCAAAATGTCTGCACTTCAAGGCATCTTCAGGCACTTTATTCGACCTAGTTGTGTTGCATATCGATTCAAATCTAGAGAGATGTCGAATCAGGTTCTCGCTAGCCACTTCGTGGAACTGATGCTGCTGAACCAAGTTAATGAGACCGACCTTAATCACAAAATATCTTCTTTCCACTGAAGGGAACTGCACTCCCTGTGTGATTGCGTACTGATCAGTGGAGGTGTCATATCATCCTATGGTGACTCTGAGAGCATTCATCCTAACGCCTCAAGAGCTTGTTGGTTCCTAGCTTATGCATGTGGACTGACACATGTTTGTTGTTGATTCCCACCCACAATAGGTGGTAAATTAAGTCATTCTCCTTGCAGAGGGTTCTGGATCATGGGAAACTGTAGGTGTTGTTCTTCGTTAGCCATCTCGATTTGATATTTTCTTTCTTGACTTGGCTTTCTAAGCATCTGAGCTCGTTCTTCACGGACAACGAATTGTTAGTTCCTTTGCACTTTGTATGTCTCACGCTCATGCACTTGAAAGAAAAAGAAAGGGAAAATTGTTTAATCAAACGTTCACGAGGTTCAATCGAACTAGGTAGGGTTCGATCAAATTGAAATTGCGGAACATAAATTTTTTATCAATACAATGATGGTTCGATCGAACTAAAATAACGCGATGAAAAAGTTTTATCGGTCCAAAAATGGTTCGAACGAACTGTAGAGAAAAATAGTCAAAAATAGAAATTTGTTCTAGACGAAAACTCAGTCCTAGACTCCTAGGTTAACACATATAATCCCCGACAATGGCGCCAAAAACTTGATCTCACTTGGGTTTTATCCTATACAGCTATTATTTGCAAGTGCACATACGTTCATTGTAGTATTTTAGGGATCAAATCCACATGGACTAAATACTTACACGAAGAGGAAAACAAAGATTGATTGTTCGTAACTAGCAATAGTGAAAGTAGTAAGAAGCAGTAAATAAAACAAGCAGGTAATTTAGGAATAAAAAGACAATCAAACTTAGGGAATACTAAAAGGGGTTTTAGCGGGAATTACTCATATAGATTGTCAAGAAAAGAAATTAGAATCTAGGAACATAACTTATATTCCTGGACTTATTCATCAAACATCGATACTCGTCACTCGGTACTAGACTAAAGTTATAGTTAGTGCGGAATCTAATCTTTGTCCCCTTTAATAAAGCTCTGAAAGTAGGTCCACCTCGGGGTATCAGGTGTGAACCTACGCCTAACCAACCCCTTTAGGTACGAGCCACGTCATTAGCTAGCCACGAGAACCTAGAAATTCCGGTAGTCCAATGAGGTTGTTATCCTATCAAACTAGGCAGTCTCGATGAAACAAGGTTTAATAAAGGTTACTAGATTGATCGCTCTACTCGTCAAATAGAAGTGATCAGCCTAAATCCCCTTAGTTACTGATTTAGGTGATCTAAAATAATGTTTGTCAGGCTTGGATCATCCTAAGGCCATTCCAATTTGTCATATTGAATCTATGCTAACAAATCAATTACTTAGAGAGGATCCCTATTGTTTCATTTTCTCTAAACTTAATCGAGCATAAACCCTAGTTTACCCTTCTAGTGAAATACCTAGATATGATCCTCTCTTGTTTTGTTTTTTTCGTCTCGTCTTGTGCTTATTGTTTGGTTAGGTTTCGTTTCGTCGTTTGAGCGTGGTGTTGTCTTTTGGGGGTACTCCTAGTTTTAGTGGAGTGTTTGTAGTCTTAGTTTAGGTTTGAGTTTGGTCGTGGTTGTATCATGTTCCAGTCTTCTTGCTAGGAATATTCGGTCTTACATTGACGATCTTCCGGATGTCTCGACTCTCTTGACCTTGAGAAGTTCTTTGGAGTTTCCACTTTGTGCAACTCTTGCCTTCTCCAGAATTGTTCTCTCGTATTTCTCTCGGTGTTTACCGGGTGTGTCCATCTCCTTTACCAATGATTAGTTATTCTGAGTGTAGATCAAGGTTTGGATTGCTTGCTTCCGCCAAGATTTAAAGAAAAAAGAAGTGTTACTTCCGGTATTGGTTATTGTGGAGTTTCTCTAATTCGTCATTGTGCTTTTCGTTGTCAAAGTTGTTTTTGGAGGCTTTATCTGTTTTTCTTCTCGTCAATATATTGAATAAAAATGGTTTTTTAGTAAACTCATCTACTAGATTGAAATTAATAATTTTAGTATCGTTCGAGGATTTCATATCCCGTTAGATTTGCTTCGGTCTCTTTTTATTTCAATTTATCTGATTTCTATGTGTGGGTGCATAATTTTAACATTATGTGACTCACAATGAAAATGAATAAGGATCAAAGCTTCTTATGTATAAAACGTTAAGCCGAATCAAAAATAGACATACAAAACTCTTAAGAAGATGATATTATTGAAGATGTAGAAAATGAATTATAAGAATATGAAAATGTATTAAACAAACAAATATTTCTCTCTCTTTTTCTCTTCCTTTGGTCTAAAAAACTCCTCTTTTTACTTGTTTTTTCCTCCTTTTATAATCTTCATTCTCCATCTTTATTACTTGGCCATTATTTCATAACTTAATTCCAAGATTTGACCAAAGACCTTGAATCTACAATTAAACCATGAATTAATAGTAATGTTTGACTAAAAACATAAATCTATAATAAAATCATGAATTAATAGCAATATTTGACCATTATGACATAATCATATAAATATTTATACACATTCATTTCATTGGAATCCTTTCAATGAAATGAGTTGAAATAGACTCGACCCGTTGTGCGAGATTCGACACCAACACTATGGTTTTTAGTGCTAATTCCATGAGGTATCTCTTTATCCGGCAACTATTATGAACTTTTTTTTTTTTTTATCTCAAAGGCATTCCACCTTTATTTATTAATATTATTCATACGATAGAAAAAAAGAAGTTAACCTAATATAAGGGAATAACTGATGGCATATGCATTCGAATATGCGTTGATGTTTAATGTTTGAGATGACCGGTTAAGCTTTTGGTTTATAACATTGTATTGGGTCTGTCCTTTTATTGATTTTTGTTCGATCTTTGAACAGAAAACAAATTATGTTTATACAATTATACATATAGGCAATCATACCTGAAGTTAAAAAACGTATACATAAACCTAAAGGAAAGAATAATGGCAAAGGCTGAGATGGTAGAAAAGGTAATCTTGAGATGTATTCGAGAAATATTTTTTATTTATTTAAGTAGAAGAGCTAGAAACAGGCCAGAAAAAAGCTTGTTTGGGCTGATAGGAATACAAAAAACATTTCTAATTATGAATTATACATAATTTTCATACGTATAAACTATTACCCACATATAAACTCTCTTTTTTTGTGAACCACCTAGAAACACTTTTTAGCCGGTAGATTCAGTATTTGTATGTTAAATTTAAGAAGGTTCAATCTTGAGCTTATATTTAAATCTTTCTGGGTCCAACTTATGGTTCATTAAGTTGCACTTTTGAAAGATTGGGATTACGCTAAGTCCAATATATTCGAACCAACTCCAAACGTAATATAACCCTTCACTTCCCGAAAGGATCTTGAGAGTAAAGAACAAGACATCATTACTTCATAAAATTCCACAATATCTTCCAAGCTTTACCAGATTTAAGCCTACCTCAAAACAGTAAAAATAAAACAAGGTCTCGGTTTTGCTTCAGATCCATAGATTCACTGTCTGAATCCGTGGAGGAGAAGCAAAGTAGTAACCAAATTTGAGACAAGTCGACCAGAAACCAAATGGCCAAAACACCTAACAGCATTTTACAGATCAACATCATCTCAGCCACCAAACTTTAACCTAAATATTTGGCGTTTGGGCATTGAGCTTTATCGATCACATAAGTCACTCACCGACCTTTTGACCATGCCCCATCTCTCTATCGTTCACAATCCAAAATGGGTACCACGAAAGGTTAAACCTTTATTGTCTTCCTTCTGATTTTAAAGAGATGGAAAGTTAGCAATGGAATTTTGTTTCCTTGAAGCTTTTTTACAACAAACTGAAAGCCTTTCAAATCAATCTTGTTGAACAGAAACTCATGTGTACATAAATAGCATATGTATAGTGAAAATGCAGCTTCCTAGCTACTTCAAACCATGACGGATACTCAATGATGAAGAGAAATCTACAAATTTTTGTGGACTTTGGATAGCTTTAGTAAAAATGTTACATGTAACAAAGGGTTGATGATAAATGAAACTCAGATCTGATTCTTACAGTAACAGATCTTAACACAACCTCTCTCTCTCTCTCTCTCTAATCGTCATCGTCTTGTCATTGTGATGATAAAATCATCTGTGAATTGGTTTTTAATCAGAGACGTAGATCTGTGCAATGGAGATCGTCTCTGCTCCCGAATAAGTCAACGCCATCCAACGGCGGAAAATTCAGATCAAACTGAAACGGCTGTTTCCGCCGCGAAGATGATGCGATGTCGTCTCCGTCGTCAATAACCGACGATGATGAATCGCAATCACTGTGGCAATCCTCCGGAGCTACCGGAGGAGTCCGTGGATATCGTTTCGTCGCATGCAACGGCTTAGCCACGGATGAAGACGCTGCTTCCATCGGCGGCCGTGGTCCGCTGAAAGATTTGACTGTGCTGCTCATGCTGCTACTCGCCGGCCGGCTGATAATCTGCTGCTCCTGGAACTTTCCACCGCCGTATAACCGGTGGTCCATAAACGGATCGATCTGGTTCTGATTCGCAGCGAAAGGAGCAGCAGAGCATAGATTCTGATTCTGGTAGTTGAGAGGTTGGAGAGGAGAAGAAGGAGAACAATCGATCGGGAAGTTAGTCTTGGCTTTAGGACCACGGAGGTTCCGAGCAGCGGCATCGTAGGCGCGTGCAGCATCCTCGGCGGAGTCGAAAGTACCGAGCCAAACACGAGATTTCTTTAAAGGATCACGGATCTCCGCCGCGAAACGACCCCAAGGTCTCTTCCTAACGCCTCTATACCTCGGCTCCTTAACAGATCCGTTGTGATTCCCGGCGGTTACCTGAAGGGCGGGTCCAGCGACGGAAGAGCCTCTCCCTTTCCTCATGGAGAAGAAGAACGAAACCAGAAGTAATGTGATGGAGAAGAGATCTGTGTGTGAAGAAGAAGAAGAAATTGTTGAAAAAGAAGGAAGATGAAAGAAGAAAGGGTATGAATTGGAAAAAAAAAAAACTCAAAAACCAAAAAAACTTTTTTTAAAATTAATATTCATTTCTTTTTATATTTACTCAAATTTTTATTGTATAAAACAATAATTATGGTTGGTATAGCTTTTTTTTCTTTTTCTTCCCTCAATTTTGTTTCTCTATCTTCACGCCCGACCCACAAGACCGACCAATTTCTTTTGTTCTAATTTCGATTCTTTTTTACTTTTTTGCTTTAAACTTTTTATTCCATATATTGTGCCAAAAAAATCAATTATATAAAACCAAATGTAAAAAATCCTTTAAAAATATTAATTATTCACAAGAAATGTCTTGAAGAAAGCAAAAGAGGGAAAACACTTGCTCTCTCTCTCTGTCCTGACTCTGACCACAATATATAAAAAAACTTCTTTTGTTTATTATTATTAATCGCCAAAAAGACCAAACAGTCCATCTCTAATGACCAAAACACCCCTCGAATATTTATATAATTTAAAATAATAATATACTCCCTCGAAATTATTAAGTGGAGGTCTTCTCCTTCCTCTTGGGACCCTACATCGAGAGGAGACGCGCTTATCGTCATCGTCGTAGTCTCCGTGTGAGATGTAAATGCTGTTAAGAGAACGCATTAATAGAGAACACACAAGATTCATTCGTTCGTATCAACTGAATTTCTCTCTCCTTCAAAATCCAATCCAAAACAACAAATAAATAAAAAACCTCTAATTAAGAACAGCACATCTTCAACTTTAAACATTTAAATTTTGCCTCACCTTTAAAATTCAATAGTTATTTTTCCCCCAGGCTAATATCTGAGTTACTTCTTCAGGCTGATCATAATAGTCTGCTGAGGGATTTGATGAGTAGTTTAAGGTTTTTCCTTGTGGCCTCATCACCTGTGAATCCTAGAATATCTGAGCTTATGCTCTACAATGAACAAGAATCAAAAACCAATTCTTTGTCAAGCTAAATATTTTCTTGTCTGATATTTGAATACGAATAAACAAAGCTTTACCTCTACATTCTTCAAAGTGTAAACCAGCGTGTAAATTGACTTTTGAATGAGTTCTGTATTCTCAGGTGTCATAATCGATGAATGAACCTTTCTGCAATATAACCAAAGTACTTTTAGAAACAATTGATCTTGCTATCTCCCGTATGGCGATACAGTCATCAAGATTAGGTTCTCATCATCACAGAGCTTATCTCTCAATCAGGCATACGCATGTAAACAGGGTTTTACAGGAACAAACATGAAATTTAGTGGGTTTATATCTATCTTATGAGGTAGAAACAATTTGGAATACAAAATGTTCTTGAGAATGTACAATCAATATGTCAAGATTCTTACACTAAGATCCATTACCTCATATCGTCAGATGCTTGAGTGAGACTTCGAGTAAGACACTCAACTTCCTTGAGCAAGCCACTATCACGAAACTCAGAGAGCAAAGGTTGAGCATCTTCAGCCATGGCTTGAATCTGTGACATCACTACATCAAAACCCAACACTTAAGCATGATAATACATTTTGTTCCAATCTTGAAATTCACCTATTGAACCTTTTTCAAATAGTATAATAAGATCCCTCAAAGGCAACCAAAATTAGTCATATCACCTTTCTGAGCAATGGTTTTGCTTCTTCAATAACAGAAGCTGCTCTCTCAGCAAGAGCATACGTATTGGCAACACCAATCTCTTCTACTCCGCGTCCAATACGAGTGAATATTCCAACTAATGCATCTAAACTTACTCCTTGTTCTCCCTTGATCATCTGCCTATCACAAACAATCAGACCTTCTTTACTACATTCTGGATGCAGAGGTCCAACTGAAGGTTCTGGTATTGGATCCCTCGGGGTAATGTCAATCAAAGTTTCCATTAGAAGACCAGACTGATTCACCTCAACCAGTGAATTCTTTGGGATAATGATCTTATCATCTTCAATCTGCAAGAGATGAAAAAAAGGCTAATTGGAGAAACAAATGGAACTGGCACAAACTAGATCAAATCACCAAATCATACCTCAGCAACAGCTTCAATGTTTTTTAATGAAGGATTAACACGGATTACCGTACCAACAGTAACACCACGGATCCTAACCGATGTTCCCGTGCAAATGCCAGAGGCTTGACTGAGCTCAAACACGGTCTGATATTTCCTGAACTTGGACCGCATTTGAAACCCTCGTAACCAAGCCCAGCTAAGAGCAAGAAGTGTCGCTCCAGACACAATAAACAAACCAACCCCACCTTCCCAAACACTTTTCTTACCAAACCCAAAATCACTCAGAGGTCTTAAAGTCTGTCTCCATATATTCCTCGGGACATCCAGTACAACCGTGAGAGGATTCTTACACTCATCAGATGATGCTTGACCATGCGCAGCGTCGGGATTGGGTCCAGCTCTGACCAATGAATGCTTAGTTCTAGGTTTGGGAGGGAGATAAGGAAATCCATTGGGAGAAGCTCGAGGGTAAGCAATCATGGAAGACGATGGCATTAGTGATGATGGAATTTGAACTACCGGATTCCCATTCATCTCACAAAATCAATGAAAACTTAAAACTTTACTTAGCAAGTTGCAATGTGAGGATTCCCAGCAAATGAGAGGAAGAAGAAAGAGAAAAAATTGAGAATGGCGTATCGAATTACAGGACACTACAAGTAAAAGCCAAAGAGATACCTGGGCTCGAAGTTTCTTACGAAACTGGTGTCGTGAATTCTGAGAATGGCCTCAAAGCCAAAGGCTTTGTTGGTGGGGGATTTAGACGGAAGATCCCATGTGTTACTGATTAATTAGTTAATTAATTAATCAACTAATTGCGGAATGTAAAGGAAGTGCAGAGGCGGGGCATTTCCGTAATAATCCGAAAAATATACAGTGAAGTGAACTTTTTCTCTTTTCTCTGTATGCTTCGTCCTTTGGAGTAACGTTAAGCTATCAACGTTTATGTCCGAACACAATTGGGAAAATTGCTCACATCAACTTATTCATAAAGTTCAATAAACTCTTCCTCAAATCAGTCTTCTCACCAAAACAAACCAACAGCTTTTCACCATTCTTTTTGTTTTGTAGTAACATCAAGAACACACATGACACAAAGATCATTGACTTTTGGTTTTTATTATTGCTGAGTTTTTGCGCTAATCACGTCACAGGCTTGTAGATTCAGTTTTCATTAAAGCATAAGCATTTGGCTTAACGACCATCCATCACCAACCGACAAGTAGTAGCTTCAGAAGAGCCATTCTAATGAACAAACCGTTCTTTGCTTGCCTGAAGTAGGCAGCCCTTGGATCAGCATCGACATCTGCAGTAATCTACGCACATAGAATGATAGAGAGTGAGGACTTTCATAGCAGAGAAAAAGGAGAAAAAGAGAAATGTTTTTATTAACTCACTTCATCCAATCTTGGTAAAGGATGCATGATAATAGCTTGTTTCTGCATAACTCTTAACAGATTCTTGTCAACGATATACTTCCCACGAGCTGCTTCGTAAAGATCAAGCCTTTCTCCAAACCGTTCTCTCTGGATTCGGGTTTGATAAACTACATCACACTTGGATGCTACTTCCATTAAATCTGAACTTTCTTCCCATTCCACCCCATTTGACGTCAAATAGTCTTTTATATCATCCTACCAAAAAAAAATAAGAAGAAAAAAACACATTTTAATGATGGTAAGTAGCAAACCAGATGATGTTTTGACTAATCTCTTACAAGTTCTCTCAAGAAGGGTGAAAAGTTTAGTAACAGTAACCTTCATCTTAACAATTTCAGGGGAAACGAAGTAGATCTTCACGTCTTTAAACTTGGCAAGCAAGTATGCAAGCGACCGGACTGTCCTTCCATTGGCAAGATCTCCAACTAAAGCTACACTGATGCCATCGAGTTTTCCAATTTCACTTTGGATGGTATAGACGTCCAAGAGAGCCTTCACCAAAGCAACAGTACCACATATAAGAAACAAAAAGGTAATGTTTGTTTAAAAAAACTAAAGCACTAAAGCCTAAGAAATACAACAAACCTGAGTGGGGTGCTCTCCAGGACCATCGCCTGCATTGATGACAGGTATATTGGCAGTAGCTGCAGCTCTTCTTGCAGCACCGCTTTCAAAATGTCGCATCACGATAATATCTGAATACCCCTCTACCGTTCGTATAGTGTCTGAAAAAATGATCCAAAATATGAGTAAATAATCTAGCACTATACCGAGGTCATGGCAACAATGAGATACTAGCTGTAATATTGAATACCTTCAAGTGTTTCCCCCTTTGCAGCAGATGAAAACTCTCTAGCGTTCTCAGTAGTTAAGACTTCACCTCCAAGGCGTTTCATGGCAGATTCAAATGAGAGCCTGGTGCGGGTAGAAGGCTCGTAAAAGAGAGTAGCCATTAGATAACCCTTGAGTATTTCACTTTGTGAAGAACTCTTTTCTATTTGTTCCATTTGGCGTGCAACATCAAATATAGCGCTTAGCATCTCCCTATCAAATTGTTGCCCTTCAATCACGTCACTGAGTTGAAATTTATTCATTCCCGTCGTCTCTACATGCATAGCATTACACCTGATTCCTTGGATGGGAACAATAACTCGGGCCAGACTCGAAGTCCAAGTAGCAATTTGATTGGGATTCCTAGAGAGAGGATATGAAGTGAAACAAATCTTTGAACTGTCAAAAGGATTTGAGAGGCTGCTTGGGAACTCTCTGCTGCTGCCTAATGCTTTAGGAAAGCCTGAGGTTCCGTAGAGTGAGGCTGAAGTAAGTGATGATGGGATAGACATTCTGGTAGAAAGCTTAATTCGTTGAAGGGAGGTAGTGAGATACAAATTCCAGAATCTGCTAAGATCACATACAAGGTATTCATAGAAAAGATGCAGTTAGTTTAAAATCATTCGAAAACCTAAAGAATTAACACAAGTGGAAAAAGAATAGCGAATTTGATGAACCATCAACTCAGATAACATTGCCTCTTGCAACAACTTATATAACAATGCTAAATTTCACTCAATCGTCAATTAAAAAGAGCCGAAAAAGAAATGAAGGCAGTATTCGAAACTGGTTCCGCAGAATTTCAAAACCTGCACAGACCTAGAAGAGCGATTGAATCAGAAGAGCAGTGAGGTGGGGAGAGTCTGGCTGATCGATGTAACGCCTGGAGAGAAAACGATGAGGTAAAAAAAAGAAGAAGAAGAATTCAGCCTTAGTAAAGATGCTTTAATCGGAGAACACGGAGGAGTGTAGGGTTTTAGAAAGGAAACCAGAAATGATGAATTCGAGACGTTTTGGATTTTAGCATTTAGGGGAGGGAAAAGCCAAACGGATTGGGAGAGTAAAATTTAGTGCAAACTGTAACACATTGGGCTTACAAGGCCCATAAGGTTTCTTCTTCTCCGACGAAACCCAACCGCTCATACGGACTTTGAGAGAGAGGTTCAACGACGGCGAAAGGCGTTTCCAGGTTCTTTTATTTTCATCTGTTGCAGTTGTCTTCGGCGGAAATTACGCTTATCATAGAAACATCAGAAGAAAATTCGAACCTGGTTGCTCAATTAGTCGACCAAATCGTTCTCTCCAAGACCTGAGTTGTGACATTCGCTCTCATTTTCACTCATTTCTCACGACTGGATGCGGAGAATCATAGCCGTGAGCCATTTTTTCGATTACTCTGCTTCAAGTTTCTCAGATTTAGAAGCTAAAAAGAAATTTCAGCTGTTAGATCATCAGTGGCCTTTGTTTCTTCTTCTTCTTATTTTCGCTACCATAGTCAATGGATTTGTTCATCATTATTCAAGCATCATTCTTCTGTTGCTAAACCAGATCATTTCCTGAGCTTACCTCTGTGAGTCCTGATCACTCTGTCTCAGGTGATTCATTCATTACACAATGGTTCACTCTTGTGGCTTGGAAAGCTTCTTCTTTATTGGATTCAGGTCTCATATCCTTACAAGTTAAAATCATTCAACTAGTACTCCTGGTATTAAAAGCAAGCACTGGATTATGTTTCTATTTACAATCTGACAAAAGAACAATAGAAGTGTTGTGTGTACAAAGAAAGAAAGAAAAGAATCAAACTTTACATCAAAATCCTACCTTTTTACACCGAGAAGTATACAACAACATAGATAATCTATGTAAAATCTCAAAGAACCTCTGGTATGCTCTGTAGTACTGGTGTCCACAATCGTTGTGGATTGGCTTCTTCGTAGAAAGCCTTATGTTGAGGAAAAGTCAAGTCAAGGACGTTGACTTTGCTAAGTAAATCCTGGAGTTGCTTCTTCGTGAGTCTTATCTTGATCTCATGAGATGCATCAGCAGAGGACTTACAGTCTCTAGAGGTTTTAGACTTGTGGTGATGATGATCTTCTTCTTCTTCTTCTTGTGTTATGAAATCATCCCAATCTTCACCAGCCCAGTGCATTTCTGATTCATGCCTTATACAATTCCCCATTTTTTCTTGTGTTTTTTTCTTTTTCTTTGGAAGTAAGTGGTAGAGAGAACTTATATATATATCTATATATATAATATATAATTACGTAGGTAGTGGTAGAAGATGGTGGGATCCACAGAAGGAGATAAAGAGATTAGATCGATGCAATTGGTAAGAACATATACAATTTGCCACGTCAGATTTGAAAGTACTTTTTGTCCTACGTGGTGGACATGTGTTTGTTGAAACTCACCGTCATCAACCTTTCTCCACTTCGTCGTGCGTCTTCCTCGGCTTAGAAATACGTTTGCTGATTAATATTTTGTTTCCATTTCCTGCTGGTTTACCGGTGAAAATGCAATTCCCATGAGAAAAAAAAGAAAGAAAGAAGTATAATAGTGATGTAGTACCTAACGTGACGTCTAACGAAAACTCGCCTTAACACGAAAGTTTCTTAGAAAACATAGATTGTACAACTTGATGGATTTATCATTTTGTTTCAGTTGCATAATGGACATATATTGGCCTAATTATTCACATTTATTAATGAAAGCGTTATAAAATGCTATCACAGTTTTCGTTCAAATAGTACTATACTAGTATTGTATAAAATGGTCATTAACAATACATTAACTAAAAGACTATGAATGTTATGATTTTGATCAAAAGAAAAAATCTGGGAGCTCTATATAAAAATGAATATAAAAATCTGGTAAGTGTGAACACGGAAGCTGGAGAAGGATCTTCAGAGTGTGAACGCAACCCAAAGGGAACAGAATATCGGAGCGCAAAAGATGCTCTCCACCACCACCCAATTTCTCAATTACTCCATTCGACCGTTTCATTTTATTTTACTTTTTGTTTGAAGTTTAAAGTAAACAAAAATTAACTTTGCTAATTATTAAAATTATTACTAGCTCGACTCATTTTCAAAGTTAAATCACGATTGTTTTTGTTTGTCCATTTACCGTCTTTATCCATAGCTTTTTTTTTCTTTTTTCCGCAGATATAATATGGTTCTTAGACTTGATATCAAAAACAAGAAAAAAAAGGCTTGAATACAACAAGATACAATGTAATAATCATTCTACTATTTTGTAGGTTTGGACTTTTGGGTATCTTTTCGGGTTTTAGTTTAACTCATTTGGATTTTGGGTCAGTGGATTTATAGATTTATGACCCATTCAGGTTATTTTAATTTTCGAGTCGGGTTCAGGTCACCAAATTTTCAGAATCTTTCGGATTTGGATCGGGTTTCGGATTATTTTCTGGTCGGTTTAGATATTGTCAACAAAAAGAATATTAAAAAGTACTTCCATAAATCTGAAAATTTAAACTATTTCATTAAAAAAATATCATTAAATTGAGAATAAAATACTTAAAATATATTAAATATCTAAAATTTTAAAATTGAACACTAAAATTTTTATCATTTTAAAAAAATACTAATAAATATTGAATATTTAGACCTAAGTTCGGGTTTTTCGGGTACCCGAAATTTTTCGGGTCAGATCAAATTCGAATTTGATTTTTTGGATTCTGAAATATAGAACTCATTTTGGTTTTTCCCCGGATTCGATTCAAGTTTGGTTCTTACTTTTTTGAATCGGATTTGGATTATTTTTCGGGTTCGATTTTTTGACCAAAGCCTACTATTTTGAATGATTCTTTAACAAAAGTGAAACAATTTGAATAAAAATAATGTTATTATTATTATTCATGGAAAAATATATCAATATACCAACCCATCTTAACATCACCCTACAGATAAATATAATATATTCAAATGTAACTCAACAACTAAACTACCATTACTATTCATAAAAAGGTCAAAAAGGCCAAATTTGGTGTTACATCAAACTTATCCCACTACTACTTGCACTTTTCCTTCATTTTTTTTTTAAAAGGAACCTGAATTGTGGAATATATATTGGTTGTTCAATCGATGTCATCTCTCACCTCTTGCTCTTGTTTATAGTCAACTCAAATGATATTGAGAATATTGGTGTTCAAACAACTATTGATACGACAAACTTGATCCTCCCATAATATATTCCTTTTGTAAATTATACTATATTCTATGCTTTACACATTACACAAACTGCAAACGTACGTTTAATTATTTCCAGCTGCTCTCTGGCTGATACAATAGCTCCACTATTTTATATGGTTGTTCAATCATTATCTATATTAGGAGAGTATGCGCGGCTTATGTTTTATATATGTTATTAATATAAATTTTGTTATACAAAATATTTTAAAACTGAAAATTTGACTATTGATAATTTTAATTCTATATTCTTATAAATTTTAATTTTATGATTCTAATATTTTTCATTTTTTCAAATAATAAATTGAATTTTATTTATATATATATATAATTTGTTTCGTTTACATTTTGCATTCTTTATATACNATATATATATATAATTTGTTTCGTTTACATTTTGCATTCTTTATATACACTTTATCATCTACTTGTCATTGTTTAACATATTTTGTTATTT